>APFE030181707.1:0-25144 GCA_000404065.3 Pinus taeda
TGGCTAAATACCACTAAGAAACCCCACGTGTGGGCGCTTAACTGCCTTGGAATGTGTGCACTGGGGTACGCACCCCATGAATGGGTGACCCGCGTATTTGGACGCGGTCCCTGCACGGCATACCTGCGGGTACGCACCTCTTGAACTGTTCTCCTGCGTACGTCTTTATTTTCATCAAAATGAGAGCCATGCCATGGGTGTTTGCCATCAAGTACAACATCTGAAATCATACCAGAACCACAATGCCAACACCTTGTAGTATGCAACATCATGTAGACTCATAGAGCATCAGGGTTACTTGCTACGATCACCTTATAGTACCTATTTCTAAGTGCTTGTAGATGATCCACTTCAATGTTCCATTGGGTGTGCATCAGGATTCTAAGTTGTCAAGACTGTGTTCTTTATAGAAAAGGATTCAATTTAAGATAGTGACTACCACTAGTATGATGTAGATTGAAACCGTGCGTGGCACCAAAACTGTCGCCATGTACCCTAAGATATGAACGCTTCATCTTTTGATTGAGATTATTTGATCTTGGCATCGAGACTGTGGGTAGTACTACATTTTCTTCTTTTGACTGTGATCTGAGATCCAAATTTGTAGGTTGTAGGACTTAAATTGTTTTGATGTTGTAGACTATCTCCTCGATTATATAGAAAAAAACCTTGTTGTTGTAGACTACTGTTGAAGACTGGTCCTTCAATTTTGACAAAGCCCTTCAACTTGCTTTGATGCCCTTCTTGAAGTCAATCCTTGAATGTCTATTTTTTTTGCACTTCCTTTGACTTTAGCACCTTAGCTTCGATACTATGTTGAAGAATGGAGGGAAAATGAAGTTAATGAGATTATTCTAGTCATGATAACTTTATGTGAGGTGTTTTTAATTTTCTTATTAGCACAATATTTAATAGTAGAGTGTGTATTCTTAGTTCATCAAATAGCTACCAAAAAAAAGAGACAAGAACACAAGATGTTGGCTTTTTGCCAAGTCCAAAACCTCTCCCTCTTGGAGAGGAAAACCTGAACAAAATTCTTCTTATAGATATTCCAATTGAAGAATACCAAGACCATGACCCTTGACCTGTTAGGCCACTCCAAGACCAAGACACCAATCCTCTTCTTCATCACTACTCAGATCATCATCACTACTATGGAAGTCATCACTGCTGCTACACTAAAGTAATCATTATTTGCACTACCGAGATCATTGCACTTTGCATCACCTTCAACTTTACATTATGTCAAAATCATGATTGTGTATAGTATGCCAAGAGTGTATTACTGTGGGATCACTTAGATACTCATCATCACAACTAGGTCAAGACAGTGACTGATTTTTTCTCCTTTCACCGAAATCATCAAAGGAATATCAAGACTATCTAGTATGCTAAGACAGTGATTGTGTTCTCTCCATATCTGAAGTCTTCTTCATCATAGATATGCCAAGAATATGGTATCCATCTGAAAACAAAGATGCTTATCTGAAACATTGAACTATTGTACCCATCTGAAGTTTTCTAGGCTTGTGGATAGACCTCCAATTTTTTTCCTGTAACTATCCTCCTATACTTCTTGTACCCATCCAAAAATCTCAGGAATTCCCAGTTCTGTACCCCACTGTACCATCCGAAATTACACAGGAATCCGAGCTCCAGCGTCCCTATTTTACACAAACCCTAGCTAGGTATATATAGTGGTTTCATCTCCATAATAAGCCGACTTCTATTGCTGAATAGGTGTGTCTCCATAGGTGAGCCGACATGACTATATTCAAATCATTTTACTGGCTGACATGATGAAGAGGATTGTTCTTGTCATTTGGAGTGCTATATATACTCATATATATTTTTCTCATGCTCAAGAAGAGCTTCTTAATACATGTCATTGATGCTTTGAATTATTAATAAATCCTAAGGCTCTCAATGGGAGCCACTAATAAATAAACCTCTTGCTCATGAAACCTATACATCAAGGCATACAAAAATAATTTTGTTCTCTTTATTACATTATTAACATTAGTCATAATTACATGTCATTATGAATATCGAACCTAGTTACACTTTATTCAAAAAGGTCATCCAAACTTCCTGCAACAACTTCCATGATTGAAAGAGCTTCAATACCTTGTTCCACTTCACTTTTATGTCATTATACCATCATTCCATGAATTACACAAGTTTGAAATTATTGATGAAACACTTGCTTCCCCTCATGATCAGTGAACCTTTCAATGAAAATTCCATCATAGAATATTGAGGATCTAAAGTATCCCCATCATTAGATGTTTCCATTTGACAGATGTATGATGATCCTTGTACTAGATGACCTTGCCACTCGTGTTTTCAATGAGATTCCCAAGAGCTATTTCCTTGAATTCCATAAATTCTAACCATATTTCATGCTTCTCTATGATGATGTCTCGAGCGCTTGATTTCAATGCTTCTATGATGCCTTGATGCATCCCATTATTTTACTTGGAGAATCATGATATCCACATCTTACAACAAAATACTTAGGAACTTGAAAAGAAATTATGTGAGAAAGACTATCTCAGTAATAGAGATCTCTTACTTCCTCTTTCTTGGACTTCTTCTTTTCAACTTCCCCCACTTCCTCAGTGATGTGGGCTTCCTCTCTTCCTCTTTTGTTATTGTCCTTCTTCATCTTAGTACAATCTCTTTTATAGTGCCCATATTCGTCACACCCATAACATTAAATTTTAGCCATGTTATTCTCCTTTTTCTGAGGACCAAACTTTCTAAATTTTCCCTTTATTTTTTTCATTGCAGTATAAGCTTGATTTTTCTCACTTTCTCCCACATCAGATTTGGCCTTTAGTATAGATTCTTCAATCTCACTTAGTTAGCATAGATCCTAAAATGGAGTAACTTCTTTCTTCCCATAAATACTTTAAGTAAAGTTACCCCACTCCTCTGGTAGTGCATTTAATACAGCTATAGTCATTTCCTTATCAAACATGACTTCTCCTAGATCTTGAAGTTGATCCTGAATCTCAGATATCCTCATAAAGGATGAGGCTATTCCATCTTCCCTTGATATCTTCAGCTTGTAGAGTTCTTTCCTTAATGAGATGACTTCTCCAATAGTGCTTACGGAATATGACTCTACTACTTTGTCATAGATTTCTTTTGAAGTTTCAAGTTTAGATACATATAGGATGAGGGGATACTTGATGGATTCTATGAGAATCCTTTGAGCCCTAATTCCCCCTTTCGTATACTTGGCAAGAGATTGAGCATCTTCCTCTCTTGGTTTAGTGATAGAACATTTCACATGTTCCATAAACTCATTTTCAATGAGATTCATATCTATCATTTTCTTCCATGCAAGATAGTTTGAAGCCCTAACCAATTTGTTTATTTCCTTGCAAGAAGACATTTTGACAGTTTCAGATGTCGACATAATTATATTTACTTGATAGGATTATCCTTCTTCTTGTTGCTTCCTTGATGTTGATGATGATATAGAGGATAAAAAACTTCTCCTTGATGAAGGTAGTTTTCTTCAAGAATGATACTTTATCCATAGAGAGTGAGATGAGATTGCCTTTTGATCTAGCTTGCTTTGGATGAATAGTCTTCAAAACACTTTAACTTGAGTATATGTAGGGTTTTGGACTTCTCCCTCTTGATGATGACCCCAATACTTATTTATTGACTTATTTGATCTAGGGTTATGATGCTTCCTTCGATTTCAAGATGATATTTGCTTTGATGTCTTCTTCCTTGAGATTTGATCCTTGAGTGTCCCTTGATAAGATGCCATTCCTTGAATTAGTCACCTTAACTCTCATACCATGTTGAGAAATCTAGGGCATAGAAATTAAGTCATTTCTCTTCTATTAGTAACTACTTGTGAATGTTTTTTACTTCTTTAGATTAGGATCTTCCTTTACTTAGGTTATTAGTGTTATTCTTCATCAAACAACTACCAATTCATAAACCATAAAGATACAAGAGACATAGAATATTTTCTATCAGCCAGGGCCAAAACCTCTCCCACTTGAGAGGAAAACCTGAACAAATTCTTCTTGTTATAGAGATTCCAATTGACGAATACCAAGACCAATACCCTTGACCTATTTTCCACTTCAAGACCAAGACACAAGTTCCCTTAATGAGATCCTTGAGGATTGCCAACCTCCTGCTTCTTCTTCCCTCTTGATTATTCTTCAATGTTGACCTACTTCTGCTTCAGACATGTACCTTGTTTAAGCCCTAATTACGTCATGTGAGAAGTCTAATAATCAACTTCTACACCTTGTTTCTTCTTCTCTTAGAGGGGATACTCTCTCACATATTTCAGCTTGATGACTTCTGCTTCTATAAGTGACTTTTCCAACCTTGGATCCTCCAACAATACTCTCAGTTACCTCTACAATAAATGTTGATTCCTTACTTCGCATGTGTGAAAAAACAGAGCCCAAAACAGTCTTGAAATAAATCGATCTCAACAGAAGGCATTCACATATTTGAAATATCGCCTCTACTCAGCACTACTGCTTGCATTACCAGACTTGCAACAACCATTTGAGGTTGAGATAGATGCCTCTGACTATGCTATTGGGGTAGTCCTTACTCATCATGGGCATCTAGTGGCATATCACAATGAGACACTTTCAGACAAAGTCCAGAAGTATCCCACTTATGACAAAGAGATGTATTCCGTTGTGCAGGGCTGCTGACAATGGAAGCATTAAATTTTGGGGGAGGAAACAGTCATCCACACAAACCACTAACCCCTGCAGTTCATATAGACCGAAGGGAAATTACGGAATGATCGCCATCAGAAGTGGTCCACATACTTGCAACAGTTCCATTTGAATATCACGTATAAGAATGGCATCACCAATAATGTTACAGATTTCCTAAGTTGACCACAGATCATGGCATTAACCATCGTGCTCAACTATTGTGGGCACGAGATTTCTGATTGGCCACTTCTTCATAAAAGTGACCCAGAATTCAGCCACACATACTAGACACTCTTGGAGGGTCAGGATGTTCCATATTTTCACCTCCAGGATGCCCTGTTATGCCACCTAGGTCACCTTTGTCTTCCTTCAAGTGAGTGTGCCAAGATGTTCTAGGATGCACACTACAGTTGGGCTGCTGGGCATTTCGAGGTCAAGAAAACAGTGGGAGTACTGCAGAAGTATTTCTATTCGCTGAATCTTCGACAGGATGTCAGGAAGTACATTAGATCATGCACTACCTGTGGCATTGCCAAACTGACCATCAAGAAGCAAGGCCTCTATACCTCGTTGCCTACCCCTAGTCAACCTTGGGAATCCATCTCCATGGATTACCTGTCAGGCCTTCCTTCCACTAAGCATGGAAATGACTGTGTTTTTGTGGTTGTCGATAGGTTCTCGAAGATGTCCATTATGGCGGCCTACAAGAAGAATATCAGAGCAGAAGCCGTTGCTAAAATCTTCTTTGAACGAGTGCAGGTACACTTTGGGATCCCGTAGTTTATCATCTTAGATTGGGACAACAGGTTCCTCAGTACATTTTGGTCCAGTCTCTGGTCGATGTTGGACACCAAACTCACTAATTCCACAACCTTCCATCCTCAAACTGATGGCCAAAAGAGGTTGTTAACAGGATGATCATACACATTCTGCACATGTACAACTCAAAGCATCCATGCACATGGGATGAGAGCCTCCCCTATGTTCAGCACAGCTACAACCTGGCTCTCCACAGCTCGACTAGTCACAACCCTTTTCAGGTGGGCTTGGGATTCTAGCCACTATGTCCCATTGATGTGGCCATGCCATCTGTAGCTACTCATGCAAATTTGACTCATGTCCAGTCCAAAAGAGGTAAGGAAAACAACTTCATTGAGAACATCCAACATATTCGCCAATAGGTCCATGACATTATGGAGAAATCAAATTCCAAGTACAAGCAACAACATGATCAACATTGGGTGCCACACAAGTTTTAGGTGGGCGACGAATTCTAGTTGCATTTGCAAAAGGAACGCCTTACTGGAGCCTATCGGAAACTTAGACCACTTCAATATGGTCCTTACACCATTATGAAGGCTGTGGGAGATAATGCATTTGAGCTCATCATTCCCCCATTCCTTGGCCTACACCCACTGTTCAATGTGGACCGCCTTTGACCATACTTTCCACCGTTACTAGAAACTTCTGACATTTCAGAACAACTCACACCCTCAAAGTTAAATCTAGATTACATGGAACAAGTTGCAACTGATCGAATCATGGACACACAGATCAAGCACACTCACTAGTAGAATATCCAATTTGCTGTCCAAAGTTGTTTTTTTTGTTGTAGTCCTCGGAGAGATCTTTCCAATGGGTTATCATGCGCATCAAATGGAGATAATATGATCAAGTCGCGACCCTGGGAAGTTGGCTATCCAGCTCACCCCAACGAGGCCCATAAACTCTTGGTGTTACATCACCTCGGGTTAGGGTTTTGGTTGTTTAGGGTTTGCTCTTATTGTTCAATATTAAAAATGCCCTTGAGCCTCACTGTAACATAGTTCAGAGTCATGTAGCCACCACATCTCTTCTCAGAGATAAGCTACCATAACCCTAGCTGGTTTATTTCTATTTTTGTTTGTAAGCATATTTCAATATTTTATATTAATGAAATGAAATATTATTTCCACTGCGTCTCTTTGTTTATGGTTATCTTTGTAATTTGTTGCTTTCCTATTTAAATCCGGATCATCAATCCGTTGAGTAACCAACCATGAATAAAGATAATAACAACTCTATCATCAACACTATCAGTGAAAAACTTGATCAAATTTAATTCAGAATGTATATGCGAATGTTCTGAAGAAAACCTGGGTATATACACATTTCTTCTACATACAACCTGTGTATAGATTTCATATTACTAAACACTGAACCATTTAACTAACTAAATCATTGTAACACTGAACCAACCACTGAATCAAGTACTAAACCAATCATAGATCATTGAATCGTACCTAGTCACACTTTTGTAACATTATAACTGATCAATATACCAATCCAAATCCAAACATGTCAAGAATTGATTGATATACAATAACAAATAATACAAACTTCATAATTTTAATGAACATCCAAACATATGTAAACGACCTAGATCAAGCAAGAATCTAAAGGCAAATTATCTTAGAATATATATCCGACTATTGTGAAGCATATTTGTGTATGAACGCGATTATCCAGATGAAAAATTGTGTACAAACCTTAGATTACTAAATCAACTTCTTCACTGCAAATTATAACCCATGACAAAACCATATCTTTGTGCACATATTGTTAATCGTCACATATTACTGCATAGTCAATTCATACCATCACTATAACCACATATCTAGGATTGTTAGCTACACAGACATAAATAGATTAAGTAGGTATATTCATTAGTATTCACTTTCAGATCTAATCCATCTCCTTGCTCATTGGTGCACACCTGTTCCAAGTCAAATCACACATGAACAACGCATTCACTTGCACACTTAACTTCTTGATCCCCATCTCCTTATATATCTTTTTCCTTTGCTAATACCTCAGGAAAATCCTTTGGTAATGTCATTAGTATTTGTTGATGGGATCAAATAGACATTGTCACCACTTATGACAAAGAGATGTATTCCATTGTGCAGGCCTACCGACAATGGAAGAATTACATTTTGGGGAAGGAAACAGTCATCCACACAGACCACTGACCCTTGCAGTTCATATAGACCAAAGGGAAATTGCAGAATGATCGGCAATAGAAGTGGTCCGCATACTTGCAACAGTTCCATTTGAATATCAAGTATAAGAAGGGCAGCACCAGTAATATTGCATATTGCCTCAGTCGACCACATATCATGGTGTTAACCATCGTTCTCAACTCTTGTGGGCACGAGATTTCTGATTGGCCACTTCTTTATAAAAGTGACCCAGAATTCAGCCACACATATGAGACACTTTTGGAGGGTTCGGATGTTCTAGATTTTCACCTCCAGGATGCCCTGTTCTGCCACCTCGGTCACCTTTGTGTTCCTTCAAGTGAGTGCACCAAGATGATCTACGAAGCACACTGCAGTTGGGCTACTGGGCATTTCAGGGTTGAGAAAACAGTGGGAGTACTGCAGAAGTATTTCTATTGGCTGAATCTTCAACAAGAAGTCAGGAAGTACATTAGATCATGCACTACCTGTGGCATTGCAAAACCGACCATCAAGAAGCAAGGCCTCTATACCCCGTTGGCTACCCCTAGTCAACCTTGGGAATCCATCTCCATGGATTACGTGTTAGGCCTTCCTTCCACTAAGGATGGAAATGACTATGTTTTTGTGGTTGTCGATAGGTTCTCGAAGATGGCCATTATGGCGAGCTGCAAGAAGAATATCAGTGCAGAAGCCACTGCTAAAATCTTCTTTGAACAAGTGCGGGTACACTTTGGGATCCCGTAGTTTATCATCTTAGATCGGGACAACAGGTTCCTCAGTACATTTTGGTCCAGTCTCTCGTCGATGCTGGACACCAAACTCACTAAGTCCACAACCTTCCATCCTAAAATTGATGGCCAAAATAGGTTGTCAACAGGATGATCATACACATTCTGTGCATGTACAACTCAAAGCATCCATGCACATGGGATGAGAGCCTCCCCTCTGTTCAACACAACTACAACTGGGCTCTCCACAGCTCGACTGGCCACAACCCTTTTCAGGTGGGCTTGGGATCCCAACCACTATGTCCCATTGAAGTGGCCATGCCATTTGTAGCTACTCATGCAAATTCGGCTCATGTCCAGTCCAAAAAAGATAAGGAAAACAACTTCATTGAGCACATCCAACATATTCGCCAACAAGTCCATGACATTATGGAGAAATCAAATGCCAAGTACAAGTAGTGACATGATCAACATTGGGTGCCACACAAGTTTCAGGTGGGCAACAAAGTCTGGTTGCATTTGCAAAAGGAACGCCTTACCAAAGCCTAGTGGAAACTCAGACCACTTCAATATGGTCCTTACACCATTAAGAAGGTTGTGGGAGATAATGCATTTGAGCTCAACATTCCCCCATTCCTTGGCCTACACCTAGCGTTCAATGTGGACCACCTTCGACCATACTTTCCACCATTACTAGACACATCCGACATTGCAGAACAGATCACAGCCACAGAGTTAAATCCAGATTGCATGGAACAAGCTGCAACTGATCAGATCATGGGCACATAGATCAAGCACACTCACCAGTAGAATATCCAATTGTATCGATTTTTCAAAGCAAGTCAACTCCTTCACCAAGGCAAGTGGCTCACTAGGGACCAAGTTCAGCAGAAGTTTCCTCATCTCATGGAGGAACTCAACTCAATGGGGACCATTGCTTCCTAAGGTAGGAGGAATGATCTAGGTGGATATTGGTGGCCACCTGCCAGTTCCACTTGGACCCCCACCATTGCTTCTTTCAGTTTTTTAGTTTCCTTAGTTTCCTATTTTTAGTAGTTTTTCGGGTCCTAAACTTCTGGAGCCGTTTTGAGGCCATAAACGATGATTTTTGGGAAATATACCGCCAACGATTTGCTACCAAAATTTTTATATTTTTGGTCATAGTCCTCAGAGAGATCTTTCCAATGGGTTATCATGTGCATCAAATGGAAATAATATGACCAAGTCGCGACCCCAGGAAGTTGGCTATCCAACTCACCCCAACGAGGCCCATAAACTCTTGGTGTTACATCTCCTTGGGTTAGGGTTTTGGTTGTTTAGGGTTTCTCTACTGGTTCAATAGTAAAAGGCCCTTGAGCCTCATTGTAACATAGTTGCAAGAGGCATGTAGCCGAATCTCTTTAAGATAAGCTACCATCGCCCTAGCTAGTTTATTTCCATTTCTGTTTGTAAGCATATTTCAGTATTTTACATTAATGAAATGAAGTATTATTTCCACTGCATCTCTATGTTTATGGTTATATTTGTAATTTGTTGCTTTCCTATTTAAATCTGAATCATCAATCCATTGAGTAACCAACCATGAATAAAGATAATAACCACTCTATCATCAACACTGTTAGTAAAAAACTTGATCAAATTTAATTCAGAATGTATATGCGACTGTTCTGAAGAAAACCTAGGTATATACACATTTCTTCTACATACAAGTTGTGTATAGATTTCATATTACTAAGCATTGAACCATTTAACTAACTAAATCATTGTAACACTGAACCAACCACTAAATCAAGTATTGAACCAATCATAGATCATTGAATCATACCTAGTCACACTTTTGCAACATTATAACTGATCAGTATACCAATCCAAAACCAAACATGTCAAGAATTGATTGACAGACAACAACAAATAATACAAACTTCATAATCTTAATGAACATCCAAACATATGTAAACAACCTAGATCAAGCAACAATCTAAAGGCAAATTATCTTAGAACATATATCTAACTATTATGAAGCATATTTGTGTATGAACGCGACTATCTAGATGAAAAATTGTGTACAAATCTTAAATTACTTAATCAACTTCTTCCCTGCAAATTATAACCCATGACAAAACCATATCTTTGTGCACATATTGTTAATCGTCACATATTACTGCATAATCAAATCATACCATCACTATAACCACATATCTAGAATTGTTAGCTACATAGACATAAATAGATTAAGTAAGTATATTCACTAGTATTCATTGCACTTTCAGATCTGAGCCATCTCCTTGCTCATTGGTGCACACCTGTTCCAAGTCAAATTACACATGAACAAAGCATTCACTTGCACACTTAACTTCTTGATCTCCATCTCCTTATATATCTTTTTCCTTTGCTAATACCTGAGGAAAATCCTTTGGTAATGTCATTAGTATTCATTGATGGGATCAAATAGACATTGTCACCAAAATTACTATGGGAAATTACCATGGTATCCAGTTTTCCATGGTTCAGATTATGTACAAGACTTTTGTTCACAGAACATGTGTATGTAAGTGACTCTTCTTCAAAAGAACTACATATACTTCTCAAAATTCACAATTTTCATATATCCCATGATTGAGTTGTCAATTCTCTTCCATATCCTTTGTAATATATGTACCAATATTGTTGTTATTTGTATTAGTTTCGTAACTTTCATATTATAACCAAGTTGACATCAAGTGCATATTTGTGAAATAGGTTTCCATCAAGGACAACACATTAGCTATAATGCCAACAATCTCCCCCTTTAGACTTGATGACAACCATTTTGTTGTTTAGAAACCATCTACAAACACATGCAAACACCAATTCTTCTCTCCCCCTTTAACATTAAGGAAAAAGGGTTGAACTAGGTTGAATGAAGTACTTCTTCCCTTGTAGAGCTCAATACTTTAGTTTTGATTTGCTAATATGATTAATGAAATCTACTTACTGACCATGCTCCCCCTGAGCATATGCTGGACCTTCTAAAGATATATAATAGAGTTACAAGACTGTAGGACTTAAATACATGACTTATCCTATACCAATGACTCTATGATAAATCTCCCAACATAATGGGGTTACACATTTGACCCAAATTTTACATCAATGTCCAAAAATAATGGGATTACATACATAGCATGATTTGATCCCAATTGCCCATACATCACTGAATTTTAAAATGATTAAAACATGGGTCTTTTAATGACCTTTACATCAAGAGACATACATGACATCCATAACCATAACAAGGATCTCAACTATGAAGTATCTTTGTATGAAAACCATGATAATCATTAACAACCATCATATTTGATATAGGAATCTACAACATAATCATCTGATAACAACAAGAACATCCTCATCATCAAGAAGCTATGTAAGATATGAAATTGTAGCATGAATCTCTCCATATCATCAACATGTGACCAAATGTGCAATGCTTCTAAGAATCACCAAGAATCTGTAGCAAAAGCATAATATTGTGCAATAAAGCTCTGTCAACAACTCATCCCCTTGACATCATGTCATCAAGGTCAGCACACTCTTTCCATATATAGGAAGAGCCACAATCCTCAAGCAACAATATCAATCTCTTGAATCACAACACCATAGGTAGCATATACATGCATCAATAACATATTTGAAAACCAAGAGTACTTCTAGCATCACAAGGCATTAAGTAGAATAGAACAGACTGACAACATCAACAACCAACATCTCCAGAGAACATAACATACATATATTTCTTATGAAGTGTGTTAAACATGATTAGGATACCATTAATAATTTCACCAAATGCAATTAAAGCAGCATATAGGCATCATCCATAACTTCACCACATGCAATCCAAGCATCCATGACATAGAGACAACATGTATTTTCAATAGTGAGTAATGAAATAAGACTAATTACAAAAGTAAAAACCATGTACTCATCATAGACAACACCATGCAAATAAGGAGTGCTCAAAAGTCCATAATTCCAACAATGAATTATTAGAAGAATAAAAGATGCTTCCCATTGAACCTATGCCAATTCTTCATCATCAAATCTGATCGTATCCTTTTTATTGGCAATAGATGCATCAAAGAATCATATAAACATAAACAACAACAAGGACATAAGATTTTGCAAAAACTCATAACCTCATCATGAACCAACATCATTCCTAAGCAGCATATGGAAATCATTAACAGTCTGTAATGAATCAATATCAGAACCAAGATGCAAATAATGGATTGGTGAAACATATGAGAAGCTCCCCCTGAATCTGTGCCATTTATTTTTCATCACAGAGAAGCATACATGACTGTCTATATCAAATAACACATATACACGCGACTATCTTTCATAACCACTGCATATACACACTACTCTCTTTCATAAGGACTGTGTTATAAATATAAACCGCTGATTTTTATAGACACAACTCCCCTTGAACATGTCATGTTTTTTCCTATTCACATTCTCTTCATCAATCCAACATCAATATAAAACGAATAACAACATATGAAATCATGATATAAGTACACATGAATATATCCCCCTGAGATCATACACCATTTATCCCTTGGACCTAATAGTCATCATTTGTTCTTCATGAGATTATGTACCTCACATTCACTTCTGCAATTACTATTAGAAGTATGTTTTTAAGAACAATGGACTGCAATAGGGACATCCTTCCATACATCTCTCTCTACTGTTCTTTCTTCCTCCAAATATGCTTACAATTTCTAATCATGTGCTTGAACTTGTGGAACTTATCCCATCTTTTGGTTCCATTTGAAATGCTTGACCTACAATCAATGACCTTATACCCAAAGGAGTAACAAGAAAAACAATATCCATGAAACCATCCTTTATGCCTAGGAACTAATCTTGACTTTGATCTAGGATATTTCCTTTTAGATGCACGACTTGATTTTGTTTTATTTTGAAAATCCTTATGCATGTTCTTGTCATTACATTGTGAATATTAAGGCATGTGGTTGTATCCAATGCCTATCTTGATTAGAGGAGGGTTTTTGGTCATTGATAATATTCTCTAGTGATTCATATGCCTTTACCCATTTGTTGATCTTTCCATAATCTTTGTTTAGAGTCACAATTTCTAATTGTAATTTTGCATAATGCCTTCCCTTTTCTGGAAGTTATTTTGCTAACACTTTTGTTCTTCTATTGGATGCTACTAATTGAGTCTTTAGCAATTTCATTTCCTTCATAATACTACTTTCTTTTGTTTCCATTTCTTTGTTTGCATTCTTGAATCTATCAATTTCATTTTCACTAAAACATCTTCTTTACAACTATCTAATTCACTAGTTGATTTATGTTCAAGAGCCATAAGTATTTGGTAACAACTGTTAGAATTTGAATCTAAATCTTTTTGATCATCAGATTTGCTTTGACTATATTCATTAGAATACAATTTTTTCTTGGCAGAAGACTTCTTTTTGGAATTTTTCTTGTCAACATCATTTCTATTTTCTTTCTTATCATAATTTTCTTTATATGGACATTTGAATGCATAGTGACCTACTCTTCTACAAACAAAACATTTAAAGGGAATCTTACCTTTGCATTTACGAGTTCCCACTTGCAACTTTCTCATGAAATTAACTTCTTCCTCATCTAAAATGTAGCTTGTATCTTTAGGTTTTTCCTTTTCTTTGCCTTTGTATGTGGCTTGCAATATTTCTTCTCTAACACCTGATGTATCTCCTTTTCTCATCTCAAAAGTTGTGAAGGTCCCATGGTGATGTTCAAGGGTGAGATTCTTTCAATCCCACATTTCTTCAATGGTAGAGACTTTGGAATCAAAATTTGGGGTTAGTGATCTCAAGATATTTTAAACAACAATTTTTTTTTTTTTCGTCACCAATACTTTTCATTGTGTTAACAATTCTGTACCCTCTAAGGAAAAACTTGCAATTCTTTCATCATTATGCATTCTAATAGATTCATACTAAATTCTATACATTTGAAGTTTAGCACTTTTTACCTTAGAGTCACCTTCATAGCTGCTTTGAACAAGATTATCCCATATTTCCTTTGTGGTGCTCAACTGCAGGACTTTTTCAAACTCAGATTCAACCAAACCTCCCAAGATAGCATTTACAACCTTTGCATTGTTCTCATACCGTTTATTTCTTACATCATCTATGGGAATGGAGGCTAGGTATTGATATTCACCTTCAACAATTGCCCATATATTAGCTCCTAGTGGCTGCAAATATTATCTCATTATGAATTTCCATAACATAAAGTTAGTTCCATTAAACAAAGGTGACTTGTTAGAATATATTCCCTCTTTACTACACATTTTGATAGATCTCCCTTTAAGCAATCAAGCTTCTTCTGAGGAACCTGCTTTGATTCCAACTGTTAGGAAAAATACTAAGAGGGGTGGGGGGTGAATCAATATTTTTAATTCACTTTATCTTTCAATTTCACATTCAAAAGTTTGTACACTATTGTTCTTCATGTAATGTGTGTGTGTATGCGACTCTAGTGATTAGAGGACATTTCAACCTAAAAATGGCCACTTAAGGAAAAATAATAAAATAATAGCTATGAATTTTAGAGGGAAAAGAAGAAACCTACGTTTTTTCATTGTATTTTTTGCTTATCTCCTTACGGGTTTACTCAAATTTCAAGTGTAGACACTCGTTGGATTCAAAATTAAGTTATGTATCCATCAAGTACCCATCATGCATACTTTCGAGAAGACCCGCATTGACAAAAAATGAAGATACATTGGAAAAACGTGTTCAACACATTTTTTAATGTATTTTCATTTTTTGTCAATGTGGTTCTTCTCAAAAGTATGCATAATGGGTACTCGTTGGATGTAGAATTTAATTATGTATCCAATGAGTGCTTACACTTGAAATTTGAATAAACCTATAATAAGATAAATAAAAAATACAATTAAAAAAAGTAGTTTTTTTATTTTTCCTTCAAAATATTTACATGTACCTCTTTTTAAATTTTAATAATTTTGATTGGTTTACATATTATGTATGTGAAAATTTCATGTGCACTTTTATACTAATCTTTCCTAAAATGGAATTCAAACTGCATAAATTCAGATAACTAATTTTTTAAATGTTTATCTTCTACCATTGCATCATTATTTCATTGTCGATTTATTAAGCAGTACAGAGCAGATAGATCATCAACACACAAGAAACATATCAATACACATGAACACTGAGATTTTAGGTGGAAACGCAATGTGGTAGAAAATCACTATTGTCGTCGTCTATGTCTTCTTCTTTTATTATTAAAAAAACTTCATTACATCTTATATTGGTGCAAACTCTTACCAACACACAGACACCCATCTGTAGGAGGCTACAACTTCCACTCATTCTCTAGCACCCACTGGAAGGGAGCTACAACCACTTGATCTCGTTTATTGGCTCCTACCAGAAGGGAGCTTCTAACCCTCACTCAAGGATCCAACTCTCAGCAACTTATGAATCACATTTCATAATATTCATACTAGATCAACCTGTTTCAAATACACATCAAAACATGTAAGCCACCTTTCATCAAATTTTCATACTGGATCCACACCCATAATTATGCTCAATACCAATTAACCACTTTGAAACCAAATACTAAATCAAATCATCAAATCACTGAATGAATCAGGAATCATAGAATATTGAATCAACACTAAATCACCATACCAATGCACAACCACTCAGCAATATACCAAACCACAAATCAATCCATTGAGTAACCAATCATGAATAAAGATAATAGCCACTCTGTCATTAACAAATTAATTGCAAACCCTGAGTAGATTTACTTTAGAATGTATACACAATTATTCCGAAAAACCAGTTTATATACGCCCTTCCTCTGCATACAACCTATCTACAAATCTCATATTACTGAACATTGAACCATTTAACTAATTGAATCACTGTAACACTGAACCAACCACTGAATCAAGTACTGAACCAATCAAATATCATTGAACCAAGTCACACTTTTTCAACATTATAACTAATCAATATACCAATCCACAACCAAATATATAAAGACTTCATTGACAGACAACAACAAATAATACATTTTGAGAACACAACCTTCAGATGTCGAATATGCCGACAGACAGGTCATCTACAAAACACATGCCCTGATTCCAAGAAAAAGTCATGAAGGAAGAAGAAACCAAGAAAGAAACCCAAAGGATGGAAATTTCCCTCAAATATAATAGTATAAGAAGAAGATGAAGCAGAAAAGGATCCCGTTTCCAATGTGGAAAACTAGAATACACAAGGAAAAGAAGTAGAGAGGAAGCCTCTCGTGAAGCAACAAAATAATAGGTCCCTGCAACACAACTAGTGAGCATACCTTAAGCAAAGGAATTTGGAGAATACAAAAATCACCATGTCTTAGATAATTCTAACTCATACAAGGAAATTGTAAGAATAGAAGAAGAAATCAGGTAGCTATTGTATCATCTTCTCCAACTCGGGGAGAATGGCAGAAGGTAGAAAAGAAGAAATGGAGAAAAGGTTAAACCTTTCTCTTGATCTGTTAGCTGATTATTTTGTATGAACTTATGATCATTAGCCTTGGACTGGATGATTGAATGCTTGCAAGTATCTACAACATCTAATTTTGTTTTCATTAATAAAATTACAATTCTTCCTTGGGAAAAGAACAATAAATAATACGAACTTCTTAAATTTAATCAACATCCAAACATTTGTAAACAACCTAGATCAAGCTACAATCTAAAGGAAAATTATCTCAGATTATATACATGACTACTATAAAGAATATCCATATATGTACATGAATATCTAGAAGAAAACATGCGTACAAATGTTAAATTACTTAATCAACTTCTTCACTGCAAATCATAACCCATGAAAAAACCAGATCTCTATGCACATATTGTCAATCATCACATATTATTTCACAATCAAATCATACCATCACTATAGCCACAAATCTAACATTTTTAACTATACAAACATAAATAGATTAAGCAAGTAGATTCATTAGTCTTCCCTACACCTTCAAATCTATCAGATATGAGCTATCTCTTTGCTCACTGGTGCACACCTATTCTAGATCAAATTACACATGAACATACCATTCACTTGCACACTTAACTCATTGATCTCTATCTCCTTATATAACTTTTTCCTTTTCCAATACCTTAGGAGAATGCTTTGGTAATGTCACTAATATTTGCTAATGGGATCAAACAGATGTTGCCACCACAATTACTATGGGAAATTACCATGGTAATGTCCCCTAATATTTAGTTTTCCATGGTTCGGATGATGCACATGACTTTTGTTCATAGAATATGTCTATGTATGCGACTCTTCTTCACAGGAACCATGTATACTTCTCAAACTTCACATTTATCATGCATCTCATAACTGAGTTTCCAATTCTCTTCCATATCCTCTGTATATATGTACCAATATTCATGTTATCTGTATTAGTTCCATAACCATCATATTATAACCAAGTTGACATCAAGTACATATTTTTCAAATAGGCTACCATCAAGGACAACACATCAGCCATAATTCCAACAATCTCCCCTTTTGGAATTACTGGCAACCACTTTGGTGTTTGGAAACTAGCTACAAACACATGCGAACACACCTGCAAACACTAAGTCTTGTATCTCCCTTTGACAACAAGAGAAAAGTGTTGAACTAAGCTGAACGAAGTACTTCCCTTGTAGAGTTCAATACTTTAAGTATGATAAGCTAATATGAATCATGAAATCTACCTACTGACCATGCTCCCCCTGAGCATATGTTGGACCTTCTAAAGATATACAATAGAGTACAAGATTGTAGGGCTCAAATACATGACTTATCCTATACCAATGAATCTATGATCAATATTCCAACATAATGGGGTTACACATTTGACCCAAATTTTACATCAATCTCCCAAAATAATGGGATTACATACATAACATAACTTGATCCCACTAGATCATACATGACTAAATTTTACAATGATTACAACATGGGATTTTTCATGACCTTTACATCAAGAGACATACATGACATCCATAGCCATAACAAGGATCTCAACTATAAAGTGTCTTTGTAGCAAAACCATGATAATCATTAACAATCGTCACACACTATATAGGAATCTGCAACATAATCATCTGATAGTATCATGAACATCCTCATCATCAAGAAGCTATGTAAGATAATACAATGTAGCGTCAATCTCTCCAATATCATCAACACGTAACCAGATGTAAAATGCTTCCAAGCAACACCAAGAAACTGTAGCGGAAGCATAATATTGTGCAATAAATATCTGTCAACAACTCATCTCCTTGACCTCATGTCTTCAAGGTCATCACACTCTCTCCATATATAGGAAGAGCATAATCCTCAAGCAACAATATCAATCTCCTTAAACACAACACCATAGGTAGCATATACATGCATCAATAACCTATGTGAAAACCAAGAGTACCTCTAGTGTCACATGACATTAAGTAGAATAGAACTGATTGACAACATCACCAACCAACATCTTCAGAGAAGATAACATACATATCGTTCTTATAAAGTGTATCAAACATGATTAAGACACCGTTAATAACTTCACCAAATGAAACTCAAGCAACATATAGGCATCATCCATAACTTCACCACATGCAATCCAAGCATCCATGACATAGAGACAACATGTATTTTCAATAGTGAGTAATGAAATAAGACTGATGACAATAGTAATAACCATGTACTATGTTGTCTCTTTTTTTAGCACCTGTAGCACAAGTGCTTCAAGAGAAATAGAAAGCTTCCTAGAGACAACCTCTGGGTTGATTGTAGACCAGTGCCTAGGACATCTTAAATAGAGGAGTTCTTTGGCTGATTATCAATGGGGCTTTCTGTTGTAATCAAATTGTCACGTAGTTTGAAAAGATAATAAAGGCAGCTTGTTTCAATAGGCCTTCATCAAGGTAAACTCAAGCCAATACATGGATCCAAATTCTTAGGGGGTAAAATAGGCCAATATCAAATAGAAATGCTTGGTTATGGTTCGTGACACACAACAATAGACAAATTAATATTGGAGTTGTAGTAAAATGAAGAGGAGGAGAGAAAGGAAGGAGTTTGATGCATAGGGTTGGGAATAATACAGAATCCTAAGTAGCAATATTCTGGAAAAAGTATGGAAGATTGGAGAGGTGGAATTTCAGAAACAATGGAGCGCTAATTAATGTCCCAAGATCTATACATCATGAATACATTTGTTACTAATTAGCATATGTAAATCTCTTCTCATACAGGTACCATAGGCTATCCTATAATGCAAGTAAATCAATAATAACCACAGGTACTATTACTGCTTAGCAACAAAATATGTAACCATGAATAAGAATGAAACTGACAACTTCATTACACTATTTCAGAGGAAGAAAAACATACATGAAGTGGTAAACAAAGGGGAAACATATTGCACATTTCTCTAATTGGAATCACCAAAAAGTTTCATTCATCCTTCAAAATGAGTCCAATTCACCATTCCATTTACATTTAGCAATACATAGCTCAAGTCCATCCTAAACAGACAGATAGAACCAAAAGTGGAATTAAAAAATTTGGACCCCTCTGGTGCAGAATTCTGGAACCAGTATTAAGTCTTTATTCCCTCTATTTATAAGGAGAGTGGAAGATTTGGAAAGCAATTACAAAATATCACAACCTAAGCTCCAACTATTTGATAGACCAGCTATCTCGGTGTGCGAAGGCTGCTACCAAAAATGATTTGATTATGTTCTTGAAAAAATAGAAATTACAAAATAATAAGAAAAAGGAAAACATAATGATGATGGGAGGAGAATATCTCCCAGACACCCCTATTATGGCCTCTTCTTAGGCCACGTCTTTGCCTCAATGATTTTGCCAGTCCGCCTATCACTTTCACCTTAACTATTTGGCTTCACCACTCTCTAGAGTTCGTAGCGATCAACTGTGTTGGCTTGTCACAGAGTGGAAGTGGAGATTGATATAGTAGTCATTCATAGTATGACTGAGTGGAGCTCCATGCTAATCCATTAAGTCTTTCTATGTCCCATATCTCCATTTGCTCTCTGAAGTCGTGTGAGTGAAGAAGTCAAATTCATTGTTATGGCTATTGTTGTTCTAGATTTCGTGTTACAGAGGCTTCCATAGGATCATACCATATTGATTTCCCTTCATTCAATGCATTAGTTGCTGACCCATACGCTTTTAAAGATATGCACCATACTATCAGAACATCACTACATCGGGACTTTTAGTCTTAAAACATTTCAAAATAGTGAGCTCTGATGTCCCTTGGCCCCCTTTGGTTTAGCACCTTATTGTAGTTCTCAACATATGACAGGGGGCTCTGACTAGGAGCTTAGCCTTTAGGCACTAAGGCCTTTAGACTATCATCTTAGATTGGGACAACAGGTTCCTCAGTACATTTTGGTCTAGTCTCTAGTCGATGCTGGACACCAAATTCACTAAGTCCACAACCTTCCATCCTCAAACTAATGGCCAAAAGAGGTTGTCAACAGGATGACCGTACACATTCTATACATGTATAACTCAAAGCATCCATGCACATGGGATGAGAGCCTCCCCTATGTTCAGCACAACTACAACCGGGCTCTCCACAACTCGACTGGCCACAACCCTTTTTCAGGTGGGCTTGGGATTCCAGCCACTATGTCCCATTGATGTGGCCATGCCATTTGTAGCTACTCATGCAATTTCGGCTCATGTCCATTCCGAAATAGATAAGGAAAATAACTTCATTGAGCACATCCAACATATTTTCTAATTACTTTCTGATAAAAGGAAGGATGACATGACTATTGTTTCAATCCTATGGTTCAAGGAAAGAATGTCATGGATGGCCGATGCCCTACAAAAGATGAAGGCTCCATAAATTATGAATATAAAATTCATGATATTGAAAGGATCTCTGCAAGTAGCTGAAGGTCCCATAATCTCCACCAAAGATAAAAACATTATTGGAAGCAAGTCCCTAAGATAAGAGGGAGCTTGGACAAGTCCCTTGATAATAGGAAGCTTGGGTACATTCCTTTATAGGAATGAATATATCTTCCCTAGTTGAGAGGGAGAGATATACACATCATTTGTGCCTTCATATTGTGAAGAAAGAATGTAGGATTGGGTAAGCATCTAACATCCGATATTGTTTGAGTATGTAGTAGGGCATCCAAGATAAGAGTAGTCAAAGAGGATCGATATTCTTTGAGGATTGGGAATCCAATATAAGAATAGTCCTTTAAGGACATAGCCTGTGAACACTCAGGTGGGGTATGTGGCTTGAGAGACAATGATGATGGTGTATCTCAATCATTGATCTCGCCAACATTGTGATTTGGTCTTGTGGAGAGATATAGTTGGTAGTCAAGGCCTTGATATGTGACAATTCTCATTGATATAATGCAAATAACTGGCTTATCAATTCGACGCTTCTTATGAGTATTCTTCATATTGAGAATGTCCAAGTACCTTGAATGGATTATGAATACCTCCGTATTTAAGAGGGAGTGTTCAAATATGTAACTAGGTTTGGTCTTCATTATGGCATATGTAATCATGTTTTTATGTATTTGATGTAATGAGAAAAATAAATTTATCATTTTTATGCTTGAGGCATGGCTTTCGTGGTTAAGGAAATTTATTTTATAGGTTTGTTGACATAGATAATGTTTGCTATGCCAATAAGGGGAACTAACCCAATCGTAAGCCCCAATTAGGCCTACTTTTGTTTGGAATAGCTAGTTCCAATGGGTTTTAAGGGACCCCGTAAACTGTAAAATGTGTTGATAGATTGCTTCCAGGTGGAAGACTACAATTAAATCAACAAAATAAAACAACTAGCCTCTATGTGTTAAATCCTATCTATACTACTTCTAACTACTCCAATCTAGTCCTAGCTATCCTAATCAATCCTGCAAGATCATAATACAAGGTTTAGACATCATATATATGTTCAGCAGGAGCGTGATAAAGAAGATTAAACATCATGCATAGATTCAAGTCCAAATGAATCAATCGTTGAATCCACAGCTGGACAAGATTGTATTAAAGCTAAGTTGCAATCCAATCACTCATACAGGAATCCACATTCTTTATGGAATTAAAACTGCAACTAATGTTTAACTTAGTTTCAAATCAGAGACCTTTCACAAGTTATCCATGAAACTGAATCACATTCAATTTAACAAGACTAACAGTAAACTGTAAGTCATCGATATGCATAAATAAAAATCACATTTACATTCATGCCAGTAACTACACTTTGATCCAAAACATATAAAAGAACAATCAAATAAGTCTAAAACTAAAGGCTCTTTCTTCCCCCAAAACATTCCTCCTTATTCACAATAAAGCAAAACTGTTCTTCTCGAAAATCAAAAGCCCTTTCTCCTCTTCGGAGGTAATACTTATGCAAACGTCCCTGACTCTAGGTTTACCCTACCTCTTCATCTTCCCACTGTATCCGATATGCAAATTGAGTATACGGAGATAGGATCGTCAGCGTGACCGCTGACATGCAGAAAGCATAATGACCGGATTGATTCATTTCCTAAGGAAGTGAACAAATGTTGGTAGGAAAGGTCACTGTATGTTGTGTTCCCATAATGAAGACCAGGTCAACTTTGCTTTCGGAATGTACAGGCAACGCATGGGGTTCTGACCTAGAACGCTTGTGGCCAGACCCTTAAACACAACGCTTGTGCATACATGGCTCTTTGAATCCCCTCCTGCATCCTTTACTTCTCACCTACAAGGATAGCTATCATTAGCTTGATGATTGTGAACAATAAAACATAAATGTTCAATCAAATGTAAATGTTGCCTTCATTCATTTTATAAACTACGAAACAAGTGTGAAAAGGATTTATGCCTGATACATAGTCAACATACAGTTTCCCGCTCAACCCATAGGCTTGGCACAATTTTTTGAGGGTTTCTTTTACATTACAATCGAGTATTGTGTTAGGGTCCCACCCTAACCCCCTTATCTATGTAATGGGACCACGTCATAGTTAAGAGTTAATAAACCCCATATTAATAATTGTAAGTGGTTAATCCGCAATTAATAAAGGAACCACAGTTAGTTGCAAATGGGCCGACATTATTAGTAATAAGCGGTATTGACCCGTGGTATTACTTGTAGGAGTCATATATAAAGGATAGTAACTCCCTGCGAGGAGCATCGTGTCTTATTTTTGTAATTGAGCTCTGCTCTATTGGAGGTTGCCCCCTCGAAGAGGCAAGTGAACATTTCTCTATGAACAATAAAGTCTTTGCCATTCTGTGTTCTCGGTCTCTTTTCTTCGCATATTCTGTATTTGGGTATCTTTTGCAGGTTAAGAAGCATAACAAGTGGTATCAGAGCTCTTTCCAGGGCCGGTGGGATCTCCATTTAGTAGCAATATTTTTTTGGCTCGAGACGTGTTCCAGAGTCTTTAAACCACGGGATCTATCGTTGAGCGCATAAATCTGCGGATTTGGGGAGGCATGCACACAGGAAATACAAGAGGTGGTTACGTTTGTTGGACTCCCTTGTAACCCCTGTGGGTACCCCTTCGAGTAGTAGCGTATTAGACAGAACCGCGCACGAACTGTCTTCCACGTACCCTCTGGGTATATCGAAAGCCCCATAGGCTCCCTGAAAACCTCGCCATAGATAAACCAGCGACCGTCTTGCGACTACAGTACACCGAGAACAGCACTCGGAGAGATTACCCGCCCGTACGATAGGGTAGTCGGGTGGTACGGCTAAGGGTACGGTCGACCCTCCTTAGTTAGAGCCCTAAAACATTGGGCCAAGTACTACTGCCAGACCCTTATGTATATTGCGATCTGTAGCACCTGACACTCCTCAAGACCCTAGTTCCTTTTCCTTTTAAGCATCATCTCTTCCAGATCCGTTTGAGCAAAGGAGTGCAGCAGCAGCAGACATCGGTCCCAACCAGCCAGTTCTCTCAGATCCAGCAGACCAGAAGCGTTGTGCAGGGTTCCTATACCACGGTATAATTGTCACAGGACTTTTGGCCGCATTGACATTTTGAGGATTTGGCGACTGCAGTATTGATCAAGGAGGAGTAAAACTCCGTTAGGAGTAAAAAAAAAAGTCTGAGATGTTTCGGGACGCTTATTGGTGATATAGCCCATTAAAATCAAGACGACGAGCTGAGCATGGTGGTACCATTCAATTAATTGGGCAAAAAAAATTTTTGGCAGTCCCAATTTTTCATCACGACGGTGTATGGTAGCAACTAGAGCTCAAGCGATGGCCAATGAAAGGATGGACAAACTGGAGGAAACGTTCAACAAAATCCACACTCAGCTGGACAAACTACATCTGGATAACATGACCTCCCTACTTACAGGAATGAGTCTCCAGCTAGAGAAATTGCAAGGAAAAGGCAAGGAGGATTTGATGTCAAACGGCAAGGAGCAAGCCCACGAGGAGGGGTATAAGGGCTATGAAGGCATTTACGGTGAATCTAGCCACTCTCCTCACGTCTGGCACACCCATCCCCCACCCAATCAGCGACTTCCTAAGTTGGATATGCATAAATTTGATGGTTCTCACCCAGTAGCATGGCTAGCACAAATGGACC
>APFE030181707.1:31076-77694 GCA_000404065.3 Pinus taeda
ATTTGGACAGAAGTTTCTATGGATTTCATTACAGGTCTTCCAAAGTCAGGGAACAAGTCAGTCATCATGGTGGTTGTGGACCGATTGTCGAAGTATGCTCATTTTTGCGCTCTCCCCCACCCGTTTACACCCACCTTGGTTGCTCAAACTTTCATGGATTAGATCTTCAAATTGCATGGCATGCCCATTTTTATTGTGTCTGACCGTGACCCGATCTTCACCAGCAATTTTTGGCAGGAACTCTTCAGAATACAAGGCATGCAACTAAAACTCAGTACTTCCTACCATCCACAAACAGATGGTCAAACTAAAGCAGTCAAAAAATGTCTGGAAACCTACCTTAGGTGTTTTACTTCAGAAAAACAACACCTTTGGGTACATTGGCTACCTCTGGCAGAATGGTGGTATAACACCAACTATCATGCCACCAACAAAATGACTCCCTATGAAGCAGTATATGGTCAACTCCCGCCTTCACCTACTTCATATCTCAAGGGCTGCTCAAAAGTCCAAGCAGTGGATCAACTCCTACAACACCGTGCAACTATGCTCGCCCATCTTCGTGAGAATCTTCACCAAGCTCAGAACCGCATGAAGCAATAGGTAGACCAACATCGCTCAGAGCGCCAATTTCAAGAAGGGGATCAGGTCTTTTTACGGCTCCAACCATATAAGCAAACATCACTCAAGACAAAGGATGTCAGAAACTCTCTCCCAAATTCTACGGACCATATCAAGTACTTCAACGCATTGGAGAAGTGGCCTACAAGTTGGATCTGCCACCTACTGCAAAAATCCATCCAGCTTTTCATGTTTCATGCCTCAAGAAAGTGATTGGGAATAATTGCAGAATTCAGACGAATCTACCGGAATTGGACGAAGAAGGATCCATCTGGCTTCAACCGGAACAGGTCCTCGACACAAGAGTCAAGCAACTGTGCGGCCGCATGATCAAGGAAGTCCTAGTCAAATGGAAAGACACCTCTCCAGAAGATGCAACTTGGGAGCCAGCCATTATTTTGTAGCAATTTCCGCAGCTTCAGCCTTGAGGACAAGGCTAGTCTTAAGGGGGTGGGCTTGTTAGGGTCCCACCCTAACCCCCTTATCTATGTAATGGGACCACGTCATAGTTAAGAGTCAATAAAGCCCATATTAATAGTTGTAAGTGGTTAATCCGCAATTAATAAAGGAACCAAAGTTAGTTGCAAATGGGCCGACGATATTAGTAATAAGCGGTATTGACCCATGGTATTACTTGTAGAAGTCATATATAAAGGATAGTAACTCCCTGCGAGGAGCATCATGTCTTATTTTTGTAATCGAGCTCTGCTCTATTGGAGGTTGCCCCCTCGAAGAGGCAAGTGAACATTACTCTCTGAACAATAAAGTCTTTGCTATTCTGTGTTCTGGATATATTTTCTTCACATATTCTGTGTTATCGGTCTCTTTTCTTCGCATATTCTGTATTTGGGTATCATTTGCAGGTTAAGAAGCATAACATATTGGCCCCTCCACGGATTTCGATACCCATGCCTTCCACTTCTTTGATGCGTAATTACACTATCGAGACTCCACAAGCCCGCCTTTTACACTGAAAACCCGATCCCTTTGTTATTTTGGAAAATTTCAAAAACACATGAAAACATAGAAAATCTCACCCCGATCACTCAAGCTGAACCTCAAATTTTATATATTGGAGTCTATAAATGTCATTGGCTCCGACCTATCGCATATCGCAATATGCATAAGCCTATGGCTTTTCCGATCACGATATGCGATAGGGCTTCAGACTCGAAAATATATATATCATATTTGATGGCTGGGTGGGTCCACCATATCGCTGGGCTTATTGTGTATAAGGCTCGGGCTCCACCGATACGCAATATGCGATTGCGGGCCAGACCTGACAATGTATACAATGCAGTTCATAGTGTCGGTGGGTCTAGAGGCCAAGGGCATGCCATATATACATAAACCTTGGACTTAGGCTGATTGCGATATGCGACGAGCTTTCAGACCTAAAAATATATATATATTGTGGTTATTAACATATCAGGTCCGGGGCCTTATGGCATGCATTATACGCCCATATTGAATGTGATAAGCGAAACAGGGAGGACATATGTATTTTGTGAAGGGTTTCCTTTGTAAAGGGATTATAATGGGACAATGATGTGATGAAGGGTTTTGGAAGCTAGACAAACTCCAATGAGCATATGAATGAAGGGGTTAACAAGGTTACATGTGAGGGATTTGTTAAGGGGCTTTCACCATTTTTGAATGGAAGATGTGGCTCTTCATAGAGTTAAAATCACTGGGATGAAAAGGATCATTCAGAGATATGATAGACTAGACTTACAGGGGACCCATTCAAAATTTGTTATCAGAGAATGTTTTAATAGGGTGGTAGTTGTGGCCACAACAAATGGTGAACCGTTGGGAGAACCAGTTATCTCTGTTTCCAAATAACCTTTAGATCAATAAAACATTAGGATGCTAAGATAAACTTGAAATTCAAACTAAATGGATGCAAGCATGGGTTCCATTTAAACATTAATTGCTTCAGGAGGGATAGAGACAAATAGCTTCTACTTACTAATATGATTTTGACATGCATTCTCTAATGCAGTATTATGGGGTTTATTAACCTTCCTTTACCTATTTCCCACTTTCAAAAATCCCTTTGGGGCCGTCACTGGTCTGTCTATACCTATTTAGGTGTGTACCTCAGCTCTTTATTGGTCATCAAGCTTGATGTAGACATGTTTATCTTGCACTTTATATGAGAATTTCAGTGCTACATTTCATTGATTTAATGGGGCATTGTCATGGATTATTTCATATTTTTAAACTACTAAAGCAAGGTTGGGCTTGCTGTGTCAACCGGTGCTTTGAGCCCAACAACAACCCTTACTCTAACCGGCTTCCCAAACAACCTGTCCTTCCAGATTGGCATAAGGACTTGACATTTCATTTCTTTTTAGATAAGTCCTTCCAATTTTAGGCACAAGGACTAGAGCACAATTAGATTTGCCACAGGGTATGAGACAGTGAGCTTAGCCCATGATAGGAGGTTTACTTGTGAGTAACAGGCATTGGACCATTTAGTGTGGTGGATGGGACCAATGGAGAATGGTTGTAAACCATACAAGCAAGGATATGCTAGGTTCGAGTGGGATTTATTTAAATGCAACATTCCTCCATGCCAGTCCATCTATAGTTACACATTTTTTGTTTTATAAAGATGCCTCTACATGCTCTAGATATCCAAGTTATCAACAGATTTCACACAGTTTCCAATATATGCCAATGAGGGGTTTTGGTTTGCATTCCATTGTTGATTCTCAAGTTCTCATGGGTTGATAGAAAGTTTGTTTGATTTGTAGGGAAATGATGGATTCAGGAACAACATAATCATCAGCAAGTTAATGAGGAAGGGAAAGGGTGATAGTAGTGGAAGAGGGAAAATCTGAAAGGTAGAACGAGACTGAAGGACTAAAATTAGCTGGTTGAAAAGGAATGTAATTCAAAACAACAGAAAAATAGACTTGGCAGAAAACAAAAGAAAAGACAAAAATGCAACTAAATTAACAACAAAATTCAGTGAACTCTAACCTACTTAGGAGGTAACCACCATGTGGTGGCTACTGGAAGAATCTCTTGAGATGTTGGCGATTAACAAGGAGATTTTTAGTTTCTCCCTGTAAGGTTTTCAATTTGTAAATTCCATGACCAATTTTTTCCACAACTTGGAATGCGCTCAGCCATGAGTGTTGTAATTTTATGTGCTTACCTATTGGCTCACTCATGAGAGATGAAAAGTAAATAAATTTCTCAATGAAAGATATCACCTTGTCTTCACTTCCATTTATAAGTTTGTCATGCTCCTTTTTGTTAATGGATGCATTTTTGAGTGTTCTTTCCCAATGCAGGAACTCAAGGATTTGATTAACACCTTCGAACACCTGCCAATCTGAGATGTTGTTAGTTACAGATGATCAAAAAATCAATTCAACATAAAATTTATTCTTATTTAATCTAAGATTAGGAAAAAATTCCGTAGCCATAGCAGCCATTAGATCGACATCGTGGTTATACTTTTGAGGTATGTATGTGACATTGAAAGAGTTAAAATTTTCAATTAAACTCCATACCTAATGTTGGTACCTCACCAGGTGTGGCAGACTGTAGTGTATCTTTTTCTTTACTTGGTTCACCATTATCTGTGGGCCATCAAAAACTCTGAATTTTTTTACATTCCTTTCAATGTTTCTTCTCAAGCCTTTCAGCGGGCCTTCATGTTCTACTGTGTTACTGGTGCACGTGCATTCCAACTAGCTGGCCATCAGACGTTGGTTCCTTAGTGGGTCAATGAAAATGCTCCTAGTGCCTACACTTTCAAGACATTTAGAGTCATCAAAGTGGAGTGTCTTGAAACTAAACTCTAATGTTACGCTAAAAAAACTACTTCCTATGAATTAGTCCTATCATATACTATAGTACAAGGTAATTCATCAGTTGGATTGCGGGGGTGTTTAATTATTTCTTCCAACTATGTGTTTGTCAAAGCCTCCTTGACTATTTCTACATGGCACTCCCTGAAACAGGTTTCTATGGCATAAAAATTGAAACTATAATTCCCAAGGATAGAGTTATAGAACATTACAGGTTCATTGGGGCTGTTTGGTTCTATTACCACATATTTCATGTATCTTTGCCGACCCACTCTCATCATATCACTTTTTCCCCTCTGAGACAACAAAATATGGGACCAATCAGTGGAGAAATATCCATTTAGATTTGATGATTAGTCCCTACTAAGAAGCATTCCATAAGCCTCATGTATATCCACTACCACTATATCAATGACTTGAGTCTATTGAGGTTTGGCAGTCATCCGAATCAACACATCTTTCAGCTCCCTAATAACTCTCACATTCATTCTGTCCAACTGCATAACTTGAGTTTTAGTTTTATCGGGTATTGCCTGAAGGCTCTTAGCAATAACGTAAGGCATAATAGTGGATGAGACGCCATAGTATACCAAAAATTATGCACATTCATGTTGAAGATTTAAAATGTGATAAGGAAGGGTGGAGTCATAGATTTGATTTCCTCCCTATCATGGCTGCACTGACATCTTGGGGCTTTCGATTCATTTTAGATAACATGGCCTCCATAGCTGATGGTATTTGCGCTATGCTAGTGGTACTAACAAGTTTGGACATTAGCTTCTTGGCTTGGGTGCTTGAGGTGTTGGGGGTTTTGCAGTTCTGCTCATTCATAACTTTCATCAGCAAATCTCTTTGTTGCATTAATTTTAACAAGTCAAAATATGTGATATTATCCCTAGACTTCTTGAGATCATCCATAATATTGTAATCAATGTTATAAACAAGATATGGCAAAGTAAACATACCTATTTTTCCATTCTTATATGGGAGTTTATCGTCTTGAGTAGCCTTTGTTGCAATGGGAGATGCATTTTCTTTCTCTAGGTGACTTGTAACAGGGGCATTCTTGGATTGACCACTAGGTCTACTATTCTCGACAGGAACTCTGGGAGCAGATGCTTTCACAGGGCGAACTTCATGCTTTGTTCAGTCTAAGGGCTTTGTCGCATCTGGGAGCGGCCCTTTACTTCGCATGTCGATTTCATTAGCACTGATTTCTACAGTGTTATCTCCTTCGTTTTCATTCTCATCACTATGGAAATCCCATAGCACATTAATTTGGGTTTCCTCATCTGAAGGTTCTTCTAATTGGTATTCCTCCTAGTCTCCTTGTTCTGGTTCGAGCTCTAGTATAGGTTCTTCTTTTTTAAGGAGTGATCCAATAAGAGCCAACTCTTCTATATTTAAAGCCCCTTCATTAGGTGGAGTAGGTAATGCAAGTTGACCATGACCACCTTCTATTTTCTCACGATAGAAAGGCTTGAAGGCCTTCTTATTATTATAGTCTCCTCCATTACCATTGGTACTCTCTCCATGATTCCTTTTCATATCAATGACTGTGTTCGTTAGTTTCTTAATGATCCAATGCAACCCTTCCACATCCGTGGTGTCCTTTTCTTTAGTTTCATCCCCTTTGTTATCATTTCCATTATTCTTCTTGGATGTTTGAGAGGCTTTCTTTTCTCCAGTTATAAGGTGGCATGTTGTAAGATTGAGCATTTCATTCTCGACCTTTACTGATTCATCGATAGCACCTTGTAAGGTTTGCACATTACTTCTTTTAACCCACATCGTTGTAGGGACAGGGAGAGCAAAGACATAGAACTCCATGAGCACTTCCTCAGTAGGTCTAGTGGTGGTTGGGATTCTGTTGAACAAGGTGTTGAACTAGATGTTAAAATCATTAACCTTCTCTTTGGTTTCCATTTTCAGAGGGGATAATTCTAAAACTAAGGCTGCAGGTGTTTTGTCATCACCAAACTCATCTAAAAAGGCCCGCTGAAAAGCATCCCAAGAGGTAATTGACCCTATTCTCAAACTATAATACCATGTGGAGGCTACACCAGTCAAAGTAAAAGAGAATAGGTGGCACACCACATCTTCATCGGTGACCCCCAACCTGCGCAAGGCTAGGAAGAAAGAGTGAATATGGTTATCAGTGGTATCTCCCCGCTCAGGGTCAAAATTAGGTAACACTCTTTCTGCATTTTTGGGTAAGGGATGCTACTGCCCAGGTACCACTACAACATCCTGTGTAAGCCACGGAGGGAATGCTCTCGGAGGAGGTGGGGGTTGATTCCCACCCGGAGGAGGAGGTGGAGGTTGATTCCCACTTGGAGGGGGAATGTTGGCCATACTATGGATAGGGAAGTTTTGGTTGGAGGCTTCTCCATTAGGATTCTCAAAATCAAGCAAGGAGTTACCTTTAGAAGGGGAATCCTCAGGAATTTCTTCCTACAGGATGTCGATACTTTGCAAGGATTCTAGCTGTTAGATGATCCAAAAATACAATTTTATCATAGGTTATAAAATTAGAATAAAATAATTATTAATTTAAGATATTAAATTAATAATTATTATTCTAGAATGTTTAATTATTTAATGGAAAATTTTAGAATTAGCATATTGTTGTAACTAGATATGACTCTCCAAATGTGTCGTATCTTAGGCTCTATTTTAGGAGATTAGTTAGCTAGTTGGTTTGAATAGCATTTATTGTAAATGGAGACTTGTTATTTAATAAGTGATCCATAATTAGAGGTAGTTAGGACATAGAGCTTATATATAGCTCATTGCAAGAGTGTTTGTGTTGTTTGGGTGTAAACTCTTGCAAAATCAATTATGTAATTGTTTTTCTGATTAATAAAATTATGTGTCTGAGGACATTTCTGCCATTATTGTGGTATCAGAGCTCTAGTAATGCTACAGTGGATGCGAAGAGGAGATTCTAGCTCTACAAGTTTTTGGAAAACTCCATTGAATTGATCAACAAATGATTTGTATGAATTTTTCCAGTTTTATGTTCAAATAAAAAAAATTAGTATTTTTGTGATTTTAGATTTTTTAAATCTAAAAATCAATTGTAAAAATTTATGTTACACGAGTATTTATTCTCACTGGTTTCTTAAGTTTGATGTTTGAACACAATCCGCCATGCGAATACTTGTGAATTGTGTGGACTTAGTGGCGGTGGCGGAGAAGATTTTCGCTGCTGCATCAACACGTATTTTGGTTGAAAACCAACGATGTTCTCTATTGACCAGTGCCCTTCCTCCATATAAAAACGTACAGTTTATTTTTTACCTTAAATGATTTTGACCAGTGCACACAAGAAGCACAAATCTGGCTTTCAAACTCGTGTTGCTCTGTTGACTGGTTGGGACAGCGTGGAGAGCTGCAAACTATTTGAGATCTGCCAAATCGTTGCATATTCCCGTCAAGCCTTCCGCATTCTCCACAGGAGATTCATTTGATAAGCTCTGATCTGATCTGGGCGTTCTTTTTTTTATGTGGTTGCATGGTATGCTAACATCAAGTGGTGGACTGTAGTTCACTGGCTGAGCGGTCGCATAGTAGCCGTTGAGTAGCAAGCCAGAAGGCTACGAATAGATGGGTGGATCACTATTATTCATCACTGCACCATTGAAATTTGCTCAAGGATCTGCGGAGCTTTTCTACACACGGTGATCGCCCAGACTTGCATGGAGGTCAATCTAGACATACAAAATCAAGGTTTGTGCATTATATGGAGCACAACAACCCATGTTGGGCATGAAATAAATGTGTGGATGCAGCAAGTGTTGAAGAAGTTTGTATCAAATTTATTAGGTGGTGAGATCTTAACAATTAAACATGTTGTTAATTAGTATGTGATATAGCTCTACGTATTGGTTATCTGTAGAATCATCGCAATATGTGAAGCACTAAGCTTGAAGCTAGATTTCTTATCACTGTCACCGCAGAGAAAAATTCACTAGCTCAGCCATAAAGGTTTTGTCAGCACTTAAGGGGTTGATTTAGTTCATTTTTCTTATATTAATCAAAAGACGTGGAACGGTTGCAATTGAAATGGCTCTCTAAATCAGTCCTAAAAGAAATCTGAAATCACCTTTGGAACATAGTTTTCTATTGTTTCACCCATGGGGTTACACTGACTAGATTTTTTTTTGTAATGGCGAGATAAGTTTTTTTTTGTAAAGGAGAGATGAAGTTTTTCTGGAGTAATAAGGGTGATGTTTTGAAATTTTTTGGAGTAATAAGCAGTTTTATTTGTAACTTGGAGAGATAAGGTGTGTTTGGTAATTTGTTTTCAAGAAGCTATTTTTTAATTGGGATCATCACATTGTAACTCAAAGTAATTTTACTTTGAGGGGGGGTAATTTCCTTTTTTACCATATTGTACAAAAGCACCATTGTAAAAAGTCAAATTTTGAAAGTTGCCTTGTAAAAATTTGAGAAATTGATGAGAGCCAAGTGCAAAGCTTAGTCAATTATCTCCTGTTTTGATGACTATTCGAGGGTCAAGGCCAAGCCCCGATAGTTTGTCGTGTGTTGCTGTTGTGTTGCGCATCTTGAGTTTTTTGGAGCTTGATTCATGGTGTGAAGTCTTAACACTACAATGTCTAAGTTGATTAATTTGTTTTCTGATTCTGACAAACTAGAAGGAACCAAATCTTATAAAACATGGCATCGTCTCATCGAAAGCACACTCATTCAATGAATTATGGCAGGGAATATGTGATGGAGATTTTAAGCCAAATAAACCCACAGATGCAGCTGCACTAGCAAAATGGGAAATCAAGAATGCTAAAGCCTTAGCTCTTATTAAATCTTCTGTGAATGATGAAATGTATGTCCATATAGAAAATGCTACAGATGCATGGTCTGCCTTGAAAACTTTTAAAGACCTCTTTGATACTCAGCCTGAATCAAAGAAATTCGATCTATAATTAAAATTGTTGCAACAAAAATTAACTGAAGGCGATGATGTTCTTGAATATAACTCAAGACTTAAGAATATCATGCAAGAAATTATTAATGTTGGTTTTCCCACAATTGATGATAGCTTTATGGTCACAATTGTAATTGCTGGGCTTCCTTCTTCCTATGCACATTTTTTGGAGACTCTACAAGTAACTGGGAAATTAGAGAAATTAAAGTTTGATGAACTCAGTGAAATGTTAACTCAACATGATAAAACTTTTGGGAATAAGAAGAAAGTTGGTGAAGATGTTTTTCTCACAGAGGCCAGCACTAGTAACTCATCAGCAAATAGTTCTCGAGGAAGAGACAGATGGAATCAGAATCAAGCAGCACATAATCGAGGTTGAAGCCAAAGCAGAGGAAACAATTTTAACAGAGGAGGAAGAAATAATTTTCAAGGTAGAGGAAACAACCAAGGAAGAGGCAATTTTCAAGGACAAGGATATAATAATCAAGGTAGAGGACAATCTCAAAATAGAGGTCAAAGCAGAGGCAGAGGACAATCTTCAGGAAAAGGAAGAGACTTAAGTCAAATTGTGTGTCGAAGATGTAACAAAGTTGGTCATTATGCTGAAGATTATCGAACATCACTTAATAAAATTCCCAAGTTTCAGCAGCATTCAGCGCAATTTACAAATGATCAAGATGAGGATAACTCAGAATATGTTTTTACTTCCTCACCAACATCACAACTTTCATCCCATCTTAGAAGTGACTATGAAGATGCCTGGATCTTGGATTCCGGGGCAACTCAACACATGACTTGTCGACGTGATTTTTTTTGGAATTTTCAAGATTGCCAACTTAATTCCATTTTTCTTGCTAATGATACAAAACATACTCCTTATGGAAAAGGAGTAGTAAAAGTTTTTCTCCCTGGCATTGGAGAAAAAATGATTTCCAATGTATGGTATGTAGCCAGTTTTAAGAAAAATTTGTTCTCTTTAGTCACAATTCGACAAGTGGGACATTAGGTGATTATGGAAGATGGTTTAGTGAAGATTAATTCAGTGAAACAGAACTTGAAAATAGTCATGACAGGTTATGAAGATGGAAAATTTTTACGGATGAAAGGGATAGTTATTCCAAGGCATTCTGATTTTGCAGGGGCATTGACTACAGGTATTTCACCTGTAAGACTATGGCATGTAAGATATGGACATTTGAATTTTGAGAGACTTTCTCAATTGCAAAAACAAGGAACAGTTAAAGGACTTCCCACTTTCAAAAGGGAAAATGCAAAATGTGAAGCTTGCATTTATGGCAAACAAAATTGAGAGAGTTTTCCAACAAGTTCATGGCATGCAAACAGGTGGCTACAACTAGTTCACAGTGATGTTTGTGGTCCACTACAAACCTCATTTGGTGGTTGCAAATATTTCTTACTATTCATTGATGATTTCAGCAAAATGACTTGGGTTTACTTCTTGAAGAACAAGTCAGAAGCATTTGATAAGTTTAAAAATTTTCGTCAACTTGTTGAAAATGAAGTCAAAGAAAAGATAGGTACTCTCAGGATAGATAATGGGGGAGAATTCACTTCGAATGAATTCAAAAATTATTGCAGTGAAAATGGCATAAGATGACATCTTACTAATGTTTACACTCCATAGCAAAATGGAGTAGTCGAAAGAATGAATCGTACTTTGGTAGGAATGGCGAGATCCATGTTAACTTTCAAGAGGTTAAGTCCAACATATTGGGAAGAAGCAATTCATACAGCTGTATACTTAAGAAACAGATCTCCAACTGCTTCTTTAGACGGAATCACACCTTATGAAGCTTGGTTTGGTTTCAAACCTTGAGTTAAACATCTTAGAGTTTTTGGGTCAGTTTGTTATGCCTTAGTTTCGAAAGAAAAACGAACTAAGCTTGACTCACGAAGTTTAAATTTCACTATGATTGGTTATTCTGATGAGAAGAAAGGGTATCGTCTTTTGACCAATGGAAAATTCATTGTAAGCAGGGATGTCATTTTTTATGAAACTGAGAGCAAAAGTGCTGAAGAAATTGAAAATAATCTTCACAAGTTAGAAACTAAGGGAAGTAAAAGAAATGATAAAAAGAAAAGTCAACCAACTTCACGAAATTGGTATGAACTTGATTTTCCTCCCTCTGAAGATGAGTCATCCAGTCCATCTACATCAACACCATCATCTGGGTCTTCAAGCAGTTCATCCGCATCTCCAAGCAGCAATAGTTCTTCTGACAGTGATTCTCCACATTCTTCACCTGAACGACGAACATAATTTTATATTAATCCTCTTTACAATGATGGGGACTTTACAGAAGCACAAACAAGTGAGCACCAACTTCCGAAATGGGCAGGTCAACTTTTGAAAGATGTAAAGCCTAATGAACAAAATAAAACTGGCACCAGAAGGGCACATAGAAGTGAAGGCAATTTTGCCTTGATAGCAAATGATTTTACTGAACCTTCCACATACAAAGAAGCAGTAAAACATAAATAATGGCAACAAGCTATGGTTGAAGAATATCAAGCATTCATTGAAAACAACACTTGGAAACTTGTTGATTTTTCCAGCGAATGTTAAACCCATAGGCTGCAAATGGGTTTACAGAATTAAGTATAATCAGAAGGGAGAACTTGAAAAGTATAAAGCACGACTTGTCGCAAAAGGTTTTGCGTAGAAGGAAGGCATTGATTATGAGGAAACTTTAAATCGAACATCATCTGATTAACACTTGCATTGGCCGCTCAAAAAGGATGGAAATTTCATCAAATGGATGTGAAAAGTGCTTTTCTCAATGGGGATTTACAGGAGGAAGTGTATATGACCCAACCACCAGGTTTTGAAGTTGAAGGACAAGACCATAAAGTCTGCAAATTGATCAACGCTTTATATGGATTAAAACAAGCTCCCCGAGCTTGGTATGCAAAGATGGATGAATACCTTAAGAAAGTTGGTTTTCAATGAAGTGAATCTGATGATACTTTGTATGTGCGACAACAGGGAAAACATCTGGTCATTCTTGTTATGTATGTAGATGATTTGATCATTACTGGCAACCATGATGATCATATTACACAGGTGAAAAAGGAGTTACATGCAGGTTTTAAGATGACAGATTTGGGATTTCTTCACTACTATCTTGGAGTTGAAGTCTTCCAATGTCCACATCATATTTTCATTTCTCAAAGTAAGTATGCCGCAGAGGTTCTTCAGCATTTTGGCATGCAGGATTGCAAGCCCGTTCTTACCCCCATGGAGAAAAACTTCAAACTTTCAAAATTTGAAGGGGGGGGAAGGTGGACAGTACAACTTACAGACAGTTGATTGGCAGCTTGATTTATTTGACAAATACTCATCCTGATCTATCTTATGTAGTCAGTATACTTTCATGTTTTATGCAGGAACCATGAGACAGCCACTGGAATGCAGCCAAAAGATTTCTTCGATATATCCAAGGAACAAAATATTTTGGCCTTCTTTACACAAAGACTAAATTTTTTTTACTTGGTGGATATTCTAATGCCGACTTTGCTGGGAGTAATTATGATCGAGCATTAACATCAGGTTATTTAATGAACATGTGGTCAGCAACAGTATCTTGGAGTTTTAAGAAACAAGCTACAGTGGCCACTTCTTCAGCAAAAGCAGAGTACATTTCAGCATGGGAAGCATCATGTGAAATTGTTTGGTTGCACCGAATTTTGCAGGACTTGGGCATTTCTCAGGCAAAAGCTACATCGTTATTCATTGATAGCCAATCAGCCATCAAACTTGCCAAGAACCCAGTTTTTCATTCAAAGACAAAGCATGTGGACACCAAGTATCATCATATCAGATCTCTCATTGCCAAAGATGTCCTCAAGCCAGTTTATTGTCCTTCCGAACTCAGATCTCCGACATTTTCACGAAACCGCTTGGCAGAATAAAATTTACTAAGTTCAGGGTGAACTTGGTATCTATTGTAATGTATCTTTGATCATAGGGGGAATGTTAGATGATATCCAAAAATACATTTTATCATAGGTTATAAATTAGAATAAAATAATTATTAATTTAAGATATTAAATTAATAATTTTATTCTAGAATGTTTAATTATTTATATGGAGACTTTTAGAATTAGCATATTGTTGTAACTAGATATGACTCTCCAAATGTGTCATATCTTAGGCTCTATTTTAGGAGATTAGTTAGCTAGTTGGTTTGAATAGCATCTATTGTAAATGGACACTTGTTATTTAATAAGTGATCCATAATTAGAGGTAGTTAGGACATGGAGCTTATATATAGCTCATTGCAAGAGTGTTTGTGTTGTTCGGGTGTAAACTCTTGCAAAATCAATTATGTAATTGTTTTTCTGATTAATAAAATTATGTGTCTGAGGACACTTCTGCCATTACTAGCACAATATCTTCAAGAGAAGTGGTTGCATATGTATCTTCGCTTAGGGTAAATATCCTTGGCTTTCTTTTAGTTGTCGGAGGTAAAGAGTGAAAGATGGGAAGCTGAGAGAGGGAATGAGGGTAAGCCCAAGTAAGTGTTCTAATTGGTTGTTTTTGAGTGACAGAATACTCCCACAGTCTCTCTTCCTTGGGTGGCCTAGAAATAGGAGTTAGAGGGGTCTCTGTTTCTTCAAAATGAGGCTCTTTCAAATGTGTGGCGGGATCCCTCTAACCTTTATGATCCATACATTAATCCTTTTGAATCCATGCGTGGAACTTATATATGAAATCTTGAAAAGCTGGGGATGGCGGTTCAGGCCCTCCTTCTAGCACCATTTCGTTGACATGGCTAATGTTCATTATGCCAACAAGGGGAACTAACCCGATTGTAAGCCCCAATTAGGGCTACTTTCGTTTGGAATAGATAGTTCCAATGGGTTTTATGGGAACTTGTAAACTATTAAATGCATTGATAGATTGCTTCCAGGTGGAAGACTATAATTAAATCAACAAAATAAAACATCTAGCCTCTATGTGTTAAATCCTATCTATACTACTTCTAACTACTCTAATCTAGTCCTAGCTATCCTAATCAATCTTGCAAGAGCATAATACATAGGTTTAAACATCATATATATGTTCAGCAGGAGCGTGATAAAGAAGATTAAACATCATGCATACTACATAGATTCAAGTCCAAATGAATCAATCACTAAATTCACAGCTAGACAAGACTGTATTAAAGCTAATTTGCAATCCAATCACTCATATAGTAATCCACATTCTTTTATGGAATTAAAACTGCAAATGATGTTTAACTTAGTTTCACATCAGAGACCATTCACAAGTTAACCATGAAACTAAATCACATTGAATTTAACAAGACTAATAGTGAACTGTAAGTCATCAATATGCATAAATACAAATCACATTTACATTCATGCCAACAACCACACTCTGATCCAAAACATATAAAAGAACAATCAAATAAGTCTAAAACTAAAGGCTCCTTCTTCCCCCAAAACAGTCCTCCTTATTCACAATAAAGCAAAAATGTTCTTCTCGAAAATCAAAAGCCCTTTCTCCTCTTTGGAGGTAATACTTATGCAAACGCCCCTGACTCTAGGTCTAGCCTGCCTCTTCATCTTCCCATTGTATCCGATATGAAAATCGAGTACATAGAGATAGGATCATCAGCATGACCGCTGACACGTAGAAAGCATAACGGTCAGATCGATTCATTTCCTGAGGAAGTGAACAGATGTTGGTAGGAAGGGTGACTGTATGTTGCGTTCCCATAATGAAGATCAGGACAGCTTCGCTTTGGGAATGTACAGGCAACGCGTGGCGTTCCGACATAGAATGCTTGCGGCCAAACCCTTAAACACATCGCTTCTGCATACATGGCTCTTCGAATCCCTCCTACGCCCTTTACTTCTCACTTGCAAGGATAGCTATCATTAGCTTGATGACTATGAACAATAAAAAATAGATGTTCATTCAAATGTAAATGTTGCCTTCATTCATTTTATAAACTACGGAACTAGTGTGAAAAGGATTTAAGCCTGACACACAGTCAACATACAATTTCCCGCTCAACCCATAGGCTTGGCACAGTTTTTTGAGGGCTTATTTTAAGTCACAATTGGGTATCAGCCCCTCCATAGGTCATGGTACCCATGCCTTCCACTTCTTTGATGCGCAATTACATTATCAGGACTCCACAAGCCCACCTTTTACACTGAAAATGCAATCCCTTTGTGATGAGCCCCAGAAATGGGTAACTATATGGGCTCATTTTGCCTATTATTTCCATTTAATCCACCATTCTCCATAGTTTTATGCATGTTTTGAATATATTTATGTCAATTGAGTGAATGGGGATAGTCACTTTGCTATATAGTCTAATGAGTGTTTATTGCATATTTTTGGACAATTTTTGGATAAGGACCAGACATTTATGAGCAGATAGCAGCCAAACTCGAGGAAACATGGTTGAGGACTTATAGGAGGGGTGTCTCCTACATTAATGACCCCTTCCTTGAATTCTCCACCAGTAGCTCGGAGTTCAAAGGCCACCACATCAATAATTCCAAGGGGTAGCTGAGCAAGTCTAGTAGAAGCTGCTATTATCTTCAGTTTAGGTAGCCGAGTTCCTTAAGTTTAGGAGGACTGTTGGGAGTCCCCACTTGTATAAATAAGAAGGCTTTAGGCCTCAGTAGGTTAGCCATTTTCATAGTCTATTTTCACACTTTTGTGCAGTCTTGTACTCAACTCATTTTCGAGGTCCTTTTGTAGACAATTTTGTGATGTAACTATTATTTTTTTATCAATTAAGATGAATCCAGCTTTGAACCAACACAAATATTTTCTATAGGGCTGAAGCTCTTGGGTTAGGGCCCAACCCAAGCTACCCATCACCTCCTTTGTCTATTTATATGTTTGTTTCTTGCATTGATAAGCTGATTTTTGTTGTTTAGGATTAATCTTGCTTTGGTAAAATAGGTTGCTTTTGATTATTAAATTAGTTGTTCTTGTTGCCAGTTGTTTAAGTAATTTGTTGTAATAGAGAAGGATCCAAAAAGGGCTACCAGCAGGCCTTGATATCTTTTCTCCCTCCTTGGGACCATGAATTGAGGACCAAGCACTATTGTTGCCACCAAAAACATGTTTTTGCCTTTCATGCAATCGCTAGTGTGATGTTTTGAGTTGGGGAAGTTGATATTTGCTTTGATTCCCATGCTTAGACCATTTCTTATTCATTTACAATGGATTTCTCTCATAGTTTCCTATTCATAAAGTTATGTCTAGCACTTTTCTGTTTTTAGGTCAGAGTTTAGATCAAATTAGGAAAACTCTGTTTTTTTGGTTCTTTCTTGGGTCAGTTTTAAGAAGTAGGTGTGTAGCTCACTTGAAAAAAATTCTAGCTTGTCATCCCTCCATAGCACAACTTGTACCAGCTCATCTTTCATAGATTCCTTCACTCATTCACCACATTTCTCTAGACTGTCCTAATTTCTGCATTTTTTCACCATGTCGCTTTCTTACCCTTTGAACAAATCCAACCATCTTTTTCATTCCTGATCTTCATCAATAGATTCCTAGACCCGTCAACACCTTCATCCCACTATCGGTTCCTTTTTCCCACCAATTTTCCACCTTCAAACCTCCAAAAATCACTTTCGGCCTCCTCCTGTAGAAATTCTTGTAGATCTCCTATAGCCTCTTGTAGAAGTTCATGTGAGCGATTTTTCAAAGTTTGATCACAATGGAAGTCTCCAGAAGGGTAATAGGGACTTCTTAGGACTCCTCCTCACCTTCCTCACCATTTGCAGAACCAACTCCATTTTCCTTTGCCACCAAACCACTACACAATCAAAACTAGTCAAATCACAAGCATAATAAATCCACATAAAAATACTTAAAATTGCAAAAAGATGATTTCTTTCCATTTCTCTTTAGAAGTAGCTTGAATAAATGCAATTTACCTTTTCAGTAATCAATGGCACCCATTTCAGTAGTTTCCATCTCTTTTCTTGCACTATTAAGGTTTGCTAGGGTTTAAGTTCCATTCCAGTTTTCATTCTCTTTCTGCAAGTATAATAGCTCCTGTAGAATTAGTCTTCTGCCATCACAGTAAAAGCTTCTTTTGAGAACTCATAGAAGTTGGCTTAAGCTCCTAGTGAACTTGTGCCAGCTGATCAAGTGACAACCTACAGGAAGAGCTAGTACCTGTGTATACAGCATTGTCGCTTCCAAGTTTGTTACAAACTACCAGGTTGATAAAAGTAAAGAAGAGAGCCCTAGGAGTTGCAGCATTATTGTTGCAATACTCGAGCTCACCACTCTTTTTGGCACCATTTCCGGGGAAGCATCAGAGTATCTGTGATTACTGCTTTTCTTCTATTTTCTACTGCAACATTATGCTAAGTAGTTTATTTCAACAAGAGTAGTAGTTTGTTTCAACAAGAGTAGAGTAGTTATTTCATTTCAATTTTGCAATTCCATTTCTACAAAAGTAGATTAGACATTTCCCACTTTCATTTCTAATTTCTGCAATTTCATTTCAACAAGCATAGATTAGACATTTCCTTCTTTCATTTCAATTCTGTAATTTCCTATCTCCAAGCGTAGATTAGACATTTCCTGCTTTCATTTCAATTCTGCAATTTTCATTTCAGCAATGTTTATTTTAGTTAGCTGCAATTTGATGTTCAATCAATTTCAGTTTTTGCAGATACAAGCAAAAAAAGAAACACAAAAATTCAAAAAAGAGATTTCCTTTCATGCCTCGTAGGAACAGAGACAATTTAGGAAAATTCCTACCCAACACCCCCAACACATCACTGAGTCACCCTTCTCTCTTCTTCAGTGGTAGTGATCCATAAGATCTTATAGGTGAACCTCCAGAGATATATGAAGATCATACAACAGAAGAAGAGCGAGAAAACATTCCATGGCTAAAAAAAGAAACGTTAGAGGGAATGGGGAAAGAACAGAAGGTACCTTTCCTATCCGAGAGACCAATGGGGACACAAAAATGAAAAACATAAGTCCTTCAACCCTACCTCACTTCCATGGACTGACTACCAAAGATCCTAATACTTTCTTGTTTGAATTTGTTGTTCTCTATCGAACCTATGACTATGCAGAAGACAATCAAAAGTTGAAGCTATTTTCTTCTACCCTCAAGGATGCAGCCTTGTGCTAGTTCATGGGGTTACTTAGAGACAGTATCACAACTTGGGCTCAGATGCAGCAAGCCTTTAACAACAAATACCGGGACTATTGCAAGTCAAAGGAAACCAAGGAAGAAGTCTTCTGTATGACCATGGGTAGTGATGAATCTTTAGAAGACTATGAAGAGAGGTTTCAACTTAGTTATAAAAGGGCTAGGTGCACACTTGACTCTAAATCTCTGAAGTTGGTTCTGCTCAGAGGAGTCCCTAAAGACTTTCTAGATACCCTCCATTTGCTGGCCGGGGGAGACATCTATCAACTACCTTATGATGACATAAACACCGTGTTTAGAAACCATTCCAAGTCAGGTAGGAAGAGAGGTAGGGGAAGTCAACCATTAGCTAGTACAGCCTCATCCAGCTCATCCCTTAGAAACAAACTTGAAGATTTCAAGAGCGAGGTGAGGCAGACTCTTTCCATGCACATGGATACCTTGCATATCAAAAGGAAACAAGTGGAAGCCAAGAGAGTCCTAGCCATCTTCTATCCTAGGTGCATAAGAAAGCACCCTAGGAACAAATGCCCATTGCACTCTATAGAAGTGCGTGTAGTCTATGAACAAGACCACCCTACAAATCAATGCCCTTCCTTGCCCAGAATCAAAGCTGCATATCAAGGGGCTAGTGGAGCCACTGAACCACTCTATTTCATGAACCAAAGGAGGCCACATGGGCCCAGACCTTACTAGTAGGGAATGCAAGGGACCTCCCAGAGCTATTACAACCTCAATCAAGCCACTTCCATGCCTTCTTGGGGTCCCCCTACTCATCTTTCTTGGTCCACACCCCCTCCTTGGTCATATCCTCCTCAATACTAGGCCCCTCTAGTTGCTCATTCATTTCATCCTTATGCTCAACCACAGCCTCAGTGGAGTGCACCTCATCAGGGGTGGAGGCCCCAATATAACTCTCCCCCCACTCTTTTGCCTCCACCACCTGCTCCTCCAAGACAACCCCAAATACCTACTCAACAGAACCTGAACCCTAACAACAAACAGGCCCAGTAGGTATATAGTGGGGAGACTTCATGCCCAACCTATGCTGTGGAGATTCAAGAGATTAACCTACGATTTGGGAAGGTTCTCCTAGATAGCCAACCTCCTCGTAAGGAGGATGAGGAAGAAAAAAAGGAAAGTGAACCCAAAGTCATTCCACCCTTTCCTGAGAGAATAACTGAAACCACCCAACCGACCCGAGAAGAAACTAAACTTCTGGGAGAACTGAAACAGTTATGTGTAAAAGTACCCCTTCTCCAAGCCATAAAGGATGTGCCTATATACAACGATATGATCAATGAGAAGTGCTTCAAATACCTAGGCAGGCGAAAGTGAGATGCCCCAACTATCAATGTCATAGGACAATAGTCCGATCTGATGTTGGGGCAGGTAATTTGTCTGAAATATCTAGACCCTGGGAGTCCTGTAGTTGATGTCCACATCAATGGCCATAATCCCCCCATACCTTGATTGACCTAGGGGCTTCCATTAATGTGATGACTAGGGACACTGTGCTCAAACTCAACCTTCAGGGTTCCCTAAGAGAGACCTCAACAGTACTGCAATTAGCAGACCACTCCACCGTGACCCCTGAGGGGATTGTGGATGATGTCATGGTCTCTATTGATTCCTTGGAATACCATGCTAATTTCCTAGTTCTCCAACCAAAGGCAAAGCTCAATGGGTATCCTCTCATCGTGGGAAGACCTTGGTTGGCTATTGTAGATGCCTACATTATCTGCTGAGCTAGGAACATGACAATTAAGAATGGGCATATGTCCAAGCAGTTAGTTCTCTATCCTCTTGCCCAATCTCTGCTGGAACATGATTTACCCCTTTGGTTGGAGGGGAAAGATGAGGATGAAGTCTATTCCGCACCATTGTGTACATTAGAAACTACCATGGGGGGTCCAAAAACCGAGGATGATCTTATTGAGAACTTGATCCAGAATCCACCCCTCAATGTGTTGCCCTTAGAAGAGCTGGTGGAAGAAACCCAAGTTAATCCTCTAGTTGATCTCTGTGTGGCTGATCCGACCTCCTACCAAGTCAAGAATGTGGAATTTGGCCCAGAAAAAACTTTGAAGATCAACTCATCCCTGTCCACCTCTCAGGAGAAAGAACTGTGTAGCTTATTGAAGAATCACTTGGATGCTTTTGCTTGGAGTTATAAGGAGATGAAGGGAGTCCACCCTTCTGTCTGAACTCATCACATTTACAATAAGGAAGATTGCAAATAGCCTTAAAGGAGGATGAATCTAGCCCTTAAGGACATTGTCAAAGAAGAACTGCAAAAGTTGTTGGATGCAGGATTCATCTACCCCATCTATGATAGCGAATGGGTTTCTCCTTTGGTGCTAGTGCCAAAGAAAAATGGGAAGTGGAGAATATGTGTAGATTATCAAGAACTGAACAAGGCCACCAAGAAGGACCATTTCCCTTTACCTTTCATAGATCAAGTGTTAGATGGCCTGGCAGGGAAGAAGTTCTTCTCCTTCCTGGATGGGTTTAGCGGGTAAAACCAGATCCAAATCAGCCCAGAAGGCCAGGATAAGACCACTTTCACTTGTCCATGGGGTACTTTTCATACCGGATCCTTCCTTTTGGGTTGTGTAATGCTCCCACCACTTTCCAGAGAACAGTATTGAGCATATTTTCTGAACTGGTTCATGATTCAATGGAGATCTATATGGATGACTTTACCCCTTATGGTTCTCACTTCTAGGAATCTTTGACTAACCTGGGAAAATTTTTAGCCAAGTGTATTGAAATGAACCTATCCCTCAATCCTGAAAAATGTGAATTCCTGATGACTGAAGGGACCGTGCTAGGTCATACAATTTCTCAGCAAGGATTACAGGTGGATCCCAACAAGATTGCTAGCATCCAAAGGGTCCCACCTCCTCAAAAGGTAAGAGATGTTTGGAGTTTTCGAGGCTTAGCAGGGTATTATAGAAGATTTAGTAAGGATTTTAGTAAGCTAGCCTCTCCATTGTTTGGTCTTTTGGGGAAAGACGTTGAGTTTATATGGACTGACAATTGTCAGGAGGATCTGGATGCCTTGAAAGGTAAGTTGGTAACTGCCCCAATCTTGAGAGGTCCAAATTGGGCCCTACCTTTCCACATTCACACAGATGCCTCAAAAAAAGTGATAGGAGAAGCCTTAGGGAAAGATGAAGAGAAGTTGCCTTATTCCATAGATTTTGTCAGTAAAAACCTGTCTAAGGCAGAATTAAACTACACTGTAATTGAAAACGAGCTCCTAGTTGTAGTCCATTCCCTAAACAAGTTCAGACATTACATCACTGGCTATCAAACATTCATACACACTGATCATGCTGTAATTAGGTATTTGATGAATAAACTAGATGTCAATGCTCGTATCATTAGATGGTTACTTTTATTGCAGCAATTTGATTTGACTATTTTGATAAGCCAATTAAGGAAAATGTTGTTGCTGATTTTCTATCTAGACTAGATCTGCCTGCAAGTGAAGAAGGAATGGTCGATGATCAAATGCCAGATGAACACTTATTTTTTATGTCAGTCCTCTCTCCATGGTTTGCTGATATAGCAAATTACTTGGTTTCAGCACAGTTTCCGCCACACTTGTCCTCAAAAGAGAAGAGAAAGATCATGAGGAAGAGCACCCTATTCACTTGGATTGGGGGCAATCTTTTCAAACTTGGCCCAAATCAGATTTTGAGGTGATGTTTCAGGGAAGAGGAAGTCTTTGACATTCTCTTAACCTTTCATGATGGATCTTGTGGGGGCCACTTTGCAGCAAAGAGCACTACTTTCAAAATTTTGCAGGCAAGTTACTATTAGCTAATTCTTCATCAAGATGTTAGGAGATACATCAACCAATGCGACCGATGTCAAAGAATGGGGAAACTAACTCCAGTGAAGAGATGCCCCTGCAACCTCAAGTGACTTTTGAGCCATTTGAGAAGTGGGGCATGGATTTTGTGGGTCCTATCAACCCTCCTTCAAAACAGAAATCTTACATAATTGTGTGTACTGATTATTTGACAAAATGGGTGGAAGAAAAGGTAATCAAAGTGGCAACAGAAGAAAAAGTAGCTGAGTTTTTAAGGGAAAATATCTTCTACAAGTTTGGCTACCCAAGAAAGTTAGTTACAGATCAAGGGAGTCAGTTTACCTCCAATTTGGTTGAAGACCTTCTCACACACCACAAGATTAAGCACAGAACTTCTACCCCTTATCATCCACAAGCAAATGGATAGGTGGAAGTCACCAACAGAGACTTGGAAGGGATTTTGACTAAGGTAGTGAGAAGTAGTAGAAAATATTAGGCAGATAGATTGGTTGAGGCCACTTGGGCCTATAACACCACCTGGAAAACCACCACAGGGTTTACACCCTATGAGCTAGTTTATGGGAAGAAGGCTCTATTGTCAATAGAATTTGAATATAACATATTAAGGATGGCATCTCAGCTGGACCTAGATCTCAACCATGCACAAAAGGAAAGATTGATTTAGCTAAATGGATTGGATGAACAGAGAATGCAAGCCCTACTCCACTCAGAGGTAGTCCAACTTTAGAGAAAAATATGGAATGATAGACACCTCAAAGAAAAATAATTCCAGCAAGGAGATTGGGTGCTGCTATATGATTCAAGATATAAAGATTTCAAGGGCAAATTGAGGACAAGATGGCTGGAACCCCATACAGTAGAAAAATGCAATGACAATGGTTCAATCCTTATCTGGACCATAGATGAAGAAGCCATCCTTATGCTCGTTAATGGGCATATATTGAAGATCTACAAGAAGCCCCTTTCCAAGCAAGAGTCCATTGAGAATTTGGGAAAAACAGTGTTGGTAGTGGAGTAGGTCCCTATCTCCCCTCCACCCACACCCTGAACAAAAAAAAAAAAAAAAAAAGAAGAAAAAAAAGCAAAATATAGAAAAAAACAGGAAGAGGAATAAAATATCCCTGAGCAAAAACCTCTTGGAGGCACCTAGGACAAGCAGTGAGAATGAAAACCTCCTGGAGGCGCCCCAGCTGTCTCAAAAAAAAAAAAACATAGCTTCTTTTGGATGAATTTTAGGTCGTAGGAGGGTCACACAAGAGAGAAATATAGGACCAAGCTGCATGCACCCTTCATAGTCCATCCCTCCATCATTTTCATCCTTTTCCAGGCCTCAGTCTCATTTGTTCTGAAAATTTCGCATCCTACAGGAAACTTTGTGTATTCTACATGAGGATCCTATAGAAATTACATAAAGGCCAAAATCAATTTGAGAAAAGAACCCGAGGGTTGGAAATTCATCTAGAAGGCTTGTGAACCTCCCTACCACCATCCATCCACCTAACTCTCCATGTCATCTCTGTACACCCACATTTCCACTCATTTTTTCCTTTCCCTGCACAAAGAAAATACCGAAACTCTATTTTCTGCACTTTGAAAACACAAAAGAAGATGACAAACAAAGTAACAACGTTCTTCTTGCTTATTCTTACCTGATACCTTCCACCTACTATGTCATCCATTCAGAACCTTTGTTAGCTGTCTTTTCAAACCTACTCAAGCATCAGCTTGAATTTCAGAAGGAGAAGCAGCTACAAGAAATCCTGTAGGATTCCTGTAGCAGCTTATCCCTTTTGAAAAACAAACTCCAGAGATAGGATCAATGCAGTAGGATGTATGAAGCATGTAAGGAATCATCAGCATAAGACGAAGGCCTAGCATGCAAATCACCAACAACAACAACAATGAGGAAATGAGGTTCCAAAGTCTGAAGTATGCATAGCACAACACCAACTAAGCAGGTAAGTGGCTAAACCTATTCCTTGATTGTATGTATACTATTTCAAAACTATATGAGCTATGGGAATGGTCACGATTGAGTGGACTCGGTGGCAAGCTAACTAACCATGCTTGTTCAGTTCACACACCCTCGTGGAATTCAGTTGAGCCACATCCAATTCAAATGGTCGATCAAATATGCAATCAACACATGTGGCATGTCAACTCGGGAAGAAAACATTCGAAACCAGTAGTGGTGGCGGTGTATAATGGGAGTAAGGGAGGTGATGGCAGTCATATGGCATGAAGAACCATAATTGCATTGATGTAGGGCCAACGGTCCGAATGGTTATAACTTACCCATCCGGCCACCTCATCTCCTCACTACGGATTATGCCAAAAGTTAAGTACAGTGTGGTCTAAGCCTCCACCACCCTTTGGTTCATTCTCATGCTACAAAGCTCTTGACTGCAGTGCTCATCTACCACCTTCAAAGCAGCAAACCAATAGTTTTTTGCCAGTTTTTCAAGACCCTCCCGCCTATCAGGTTCTACAAGAGCACTACTGCATTCTATAGGAACACCTTCTACATGAAAATTTCTATAGGGAAAACAGAGAGCAGCTCTGCAGCTGAAAAAGTCAGACTTTTTGTCAAATTCGAGTTGGGAATGACGTAGGCTCAAAAACTTGCTCTGCATACGATATGTTTAGATAAGGTGGTAGCTTAAAAATAGTAGTGGGTGAAGAAAAACGAGGAAAGAGAAATTCAAAAGTCTGTTGTGTCTTTTCTGAAGTTCTACACATTCTTTCCATTACCCTCTCTGTGTTCAAAATTTGCCTTTCTCTTCCTCACAATCTGCTGAAAAAAGGGGATAGAAATCAAACCTAGGGAGGAAACGAAAATTGCAAGTCTGTTTACTCTGTGAAAAACCACTGTGTTATGTAGTCCCTATTCTATCAACATATTGATTTATTCCAAGAACCAAGAAGCAAATTCAGGTTGAGAATAGTTTTGAGAAAGAGAGAATTGCAAATTGGTGTTGTGAAGAAGGAGCACACGGGAAATTCCTCCTATAGTTCAGAGGAAAAAACCACAAAACTCAGATGTCCCTATGTTTCTGATTTTGGAAATTGTTGTTTTGTTCTCCTCATTTAAGCACTTAAGAAACCACTAAACACCATGCCAAGAGGTTTTATGAGAAAGGAGCCTTTGAACTCCAACCAATTGCATGAGCACCCTAAGGTGGTGGCCCTCTTCACCAGGGAAAATTGGATGATTTTCTTTGAAAGAATTCATGGATATGATGATGAGGTGACTGAAGGATTTTTTATGTCCTTAAGACCCCATTTGAAAACACATGCTACAGCCAGTTTTAGGGGTCTGACCCTAGAGCTTACACCTGATTTGATCAGTCAAATCATAGGTCTTCCACTTGGGCTCCCTTGGAGCAAGGAGGAAAAAGCATTGGGACAGGTTGCCAAGGAGACATTTTTTCGACCTGGGGAGCATCTTGTAGAGGACAAGAATGGGGTTAGAAGGACAAGCTTACCTCCTCCATGGAGTGAAGTCAGCTACCAAATAATGAAATATATCACTTGTGAAGGAAGGTTCAGTATAATTTATGGTTATCACTTCAGGTTATTGCATGAATTGAGGTATGGGATGGACCTACCTCCAATTAGAAAACTCAATCTCCCATATTTCCTCCTCCAGTCTTTGATAGAATGTGGCACCAAGTTGAATGCAGGGGTCCCAGAGCAGCAGGCCCACCATGGTCTCATTAAATTATTGGTGGAAGATGCTCTACACACATACACCATCCCCATAGCTTGGGAAATTTTGAGGAATATGCCCAAAGAAGATGACATCAAAACTTTGACTGAGGACATCAGCCCATCTGGCAGTGAGGGGGAGGAAGAGAAAGAGGAAATTGAGAAAGAAATGCATGAGGAGACACAAAATATTCAAACAAAGGTAGAACAAGAAATAGCAGAGGAGTAGAAAGAAAAGGAGAAACTTGACAAACCCACTGTAATACCTAAGGCAGAAAAAAACAACCTCAAAGACAGAAAAGAGGAAAAGAACAAAAATTGAGAAGAAAAAGCCCAGAAAAAAACTGCCACAGGAGAGGCAGGGACCCAGCAAAAAAAAGAGAAGACATTACCAGAGATAGCAGAGACACAAGAAAAAACAACAAACATAGAAAATACTGCAGAAGATGAAGGGGAAGAACAACAGAAAGAAACATCCCCTGAAACATTGGAAAAAGAAGCAGCAGCTGTGCTGGCTGCATTGAGCACTCCAACAAAACAAAATGGAAAAAGAAAAAGAGAAACATCTATGTATTTCAAAGCCAGAAGGAGCACCAAGATTAAGGTGGGCAAGCCCCAGCCACCATCAAAAGAACCTATAATAATTGAGGATGCACCTACTGAGAAAAAGGAGGAATCCCCCTCTAAAATCTCTATCACCTATTAGAGAGGGAGTCCCAAAACTTCCACCTGGAAGGAAAACATTAGACTAATGGACTCCAAAGCAACTCTACAGGAAGCTCAAACCTCTCTACAGGAAACACTGGCCAAACTAAAAGAGACTAAAAAAATTAGAAGAGAAGGCAACAGAACAGTCACAAGAGGAAGGAAAGCCCAAAGAGATACCTGAACCAAGACCTCAGCCTAATTTAGGCTCATATTACAATTTGCTAGAAGGTGGGAAGATCATCCCACAGAAATTCCCTGTGCCTTTTTTCTTTGAATTAGAACAAGAAAGGGTTAGAACCCACACCTAGATGATAATTGCTAAATCCAAAGGAGTTGCAGATATAAGACACATGGAAGAACAATTGAAAGAGTTGAGAAGGGAGTTGGACACGGTGAGACACACTGAGAGAATTAGAAGAGCCCAGCTACATGAGGAAAATGAACTACTGAAAAAGCAGTTATAGCAACAGGAAACTCAAGGGGGAGACAAATCACAAATTTTTGAAGAATAAAAACTACAGGAAAGTCCCCTAGCAGACAAGGAAGCAACAGAGAAACAGTAGCAAGAGGAAGAGCCACAACCTGATGTTGAAATAATGATAAAGTAGCAACAAGAAAGAGAATCTCAGCTAGTAGATGAAGTGCTGATGTTGAAGTAGCAATTGCAGGAAAGGGAAGCCCAGATGGCCTGCATGACCAGCTGGGCAATGGAGGCCTTGCAGTGCAAGCAACCAACTAGATCTTATGTGCTATATCTCAAAGACTAATCGCTCCAGTTCCATATTAAAATGTTGGCCAAAAGGGGCAAAATCCCATTCCAAAATTAGGGTCAGTTTATGCATCTATGTGCTACTAGTTCAGCTGAGGATAAAGCCAAATTAGCAAAATTTTACTTACACAATATGGCACTCCCTGATATGAATTCTTGGGATCCGAATGCTGCATTGGGAGACCTATAGCTCATGGATATGGCTTCTTGGATGAGCCATGAGGGAAAAAAAGTAGTGGAAATTCAATAGATCATGGAAAAAGAGCTAAGTGAGGCCTTGCTAATAAGGGCCAAACCGGAAGACCCCTCAGCTCTCATATATTCATCAACACCTTGCAAGCAATCCTCATGTTCTCCCTGATTATGTTGAAAGGCAAGCACAAGCTATCGCGCATTTTGAAGATATGGAAAGATTATTCGACGATGACTGCCTTCATGCTTGCATGAGAAGGTGGAATAAATTGTCATATAGCTTAAAGATAGGGGAATATCACTCCCCAGCCAGAATGAGGGAGGCCTTGGTGAGAGTGCCCCTATACAAACAATTAATTCAAAACTTGAAATGCAACTGGATTAGCCTTAAGTTCAATCCTCCACTACTCTTAGGACTATTGGAAGGGGTTAACGAAGAAGAAAAATAGAAGCAATGGGAGGAAGTGGACAGAAAGGTAGGTTTTCATGATAGGGAAGAGGACATCACCGCAGAGGCTTGGGATGTCAGGGAAGTTGTTAAAGCTATCAAGGATGAAGAACTGGATTAGTTGCTCAAAGGATGAGCAACCCATTCAACAGGGGGGTGATGATGAGCCCCATAAATGGGTAACTATATGGGCTCATTTTTCCTATTATTTCCATTTAATCCACCATTCTCCATAGTTTTGTGCATGTTTTGAAATATATTTATGTCAATTGAGTGAATGGGGATAGTCACTTTGCCACATAGTCTAATGAGTGTTTATTGCAGATTTTTGGACAATTTTTGGACAAGGACTAGGCATTTATGAGTAGATTAGCTGCCAAACTCGAGGAAACAAGGCTGAGGACTTATAGGAGGGGTGTCTCTTGCATTAATGACCCCTTCCTTGAGTTCTCCACCAGCAGCTCAGAGTTAAAAGGCCACCACATCAATGATTCCAAGGGGCAGTCGAGCAAGTCTAGTAGAAGCTACTGTTATCTTCAGTTTAGACAGTCGAGTTCCTTAAGTTTAGGAGGACTGTTGGGAGTCCCCATTTGTATAAATAGGAAGGCTTCAGGCCTCAGTAGATTAGCCATTTTCATAGTCTATTTTCACACTTTTGTGCAGTCTTGTACTTAGCTCATTTTCAAGCTCCTTTTGTAGACAGTTTTGTGATGTAACTATTATTTTTTGATCAATGAAGATGAATCCATCTTTGAACCAGCACTGATCTTTTCTAGAGGGTTGGAGCTCTTGGGTTAGGGCCCAACCCAAGCTGCCCAGCACCTCCTTTGTATATTATATGTTTTTTTCTTGCATTAATAAGATGATTTCTATTGTTTAGGATTAATCTTGCTTTTGTAAAATAGGTTGCTTTTGATGATTAAATTAGTTGTTCTTGCTTCCAGTTGTTTAAGTAGTTTGTTGTAGTAATAGAGAAAGATCCAAAAAGGGCTACCATGTAATCGCTAGTGTGATGTTTTGAGTCTGAGAAGCTGATATTTGCTTGGATTCACATGCTTAGACCATTTCTTGTTCATTTACCATTTCTCACATAGTTTCCTGTTCATAAAGTTTTGTCCAGCACTTCTCTATTTTTAGGTTAGATTTTAGGTCAAATTAGGAAAACTCTGTTTTTTTTGGTTCTTGCTTGGGTTAGTTTTAAGAAGTAGGTGTGCAACTCACTTGAAAAACGTTCCATCTTGTCATCCCTCCATAGCACAACTTGTACCAGCTCATCTTTCACAGATTCCTTGACTCATTCACCACATTTCGGCAAACTGTCCTAATTTCTACATTTTTTTCACCAAGTCGCTTTCTTACCCTTTGAACAAATCCAACCATCTCTTTCATTCCTGATCTTCATCAACAGAGTCCTAGACTTTTCAAAACCTTCATCCCACCGTCATTTCCTTATTCCCACCATTTTTCCACCTTCAAACCTCCAAAAATCACTTTCGGCCTCCTCCTGTAGAACTTCCTGTAGATCCCCTACAACCTCTTGTAGAAGTTCATGCGAGCGATTTTTCGAAGTCTGATCACAATGGAAGTCTCCAGAAGGGTACTAGGGACTTCTCAAGACCCCTCCACACCTTCCTCACCATCTACAAAAGCCAACTCCATTTTCCTTTGCCACCAAACCACTACACAGTCAAAACTAGTCAAATCACAAGCATAATAAATCCACATAAAAATACTCAAAATTGAAAAGAGATGATTTCTTTCCATTTCTCTTCAGAATTAGCTTGAATAAATGCAATTTACCTTTTCAGTAATCAATGGCACCCATTTCAATAGTTTCCATCTCTTTTCTTGCACTATTAGGGTTTGCTAGGGTTTGAGTTCCATTTCAGTTTTCATTCTCTTTCTACATGTAGAATAGCCCCTGTAGAATTAGTTTTCTGCCATCATAGTAAAAGATTCTTATGAGAACTCATAGAAGTTGGCTTAATCTCCTAGCGAACTTGTGCCAGCTGATCAAGTGACAGCCTGTAGTAAGGGCTAGTACTTGTGCATACAACACCATTGCTTCCAAGTTTGTTATGAACTACCGAGTTGATAAAAGTAAAGAAGGGAGCCCTAGGAGTTGCAACATTATTGTTGCAATACTGGAGCTCACCACTTTGTTATTTTGGAAAATTTGGAAAACACATGAAAACACAGAAAATCTCGCCTTGATCGCTCAAGCTGGACCTCAAATGTTATATATTGGAGTCTATAAATGTTGCCTGGTCTGGCCTATCGCATATTGCAATATGCACAAACCTGGGGCTCCGTCGATTGCGATATGCGATAGGGCTTCGGACCTAAAAATATATATATCATATTTGATGGCTCAGCGGGTCCGCCATATCGTTTCATGTATTGTGCATAAGGCTCGGGCTCTGCTGATATGCGATATACAATTAGGGGCCGGACCCCGCAATGTATACAATGTGGTTCATAGTGCCGGTGGGTCTGAAGGTTAGGGGCATGCCATATATACATAAACCTTGGACTTAGGCCAATTGCGATATACGACGGGCTTTCAGACCCGAAAATATATATATTGTGGTTCATAACGCCATCAGGTCTGGGGCCTTATGGCATGTATTATGCACCCAGATTGAATGCGATAAGTGAAAGAGGGAGGATATATGTATTTTGCGAAGGGTTTCCTTTGTAAAAGGATTATAACGGTACAATTATGCGATGAAGGGTTTTGGAAGCTAGACAAACCCCAATGTAAGGGCCTAACAAGGTTACATGTGAGGGATTTGTTAAGGGGATTTCACCATTTGTGAATGGAAGATTTGATTCTTCGTAGAGTTAAAATCATTGGGATCAAAAGGATCATTCAAAGAGATGATAGATCAGACTTACAGGGGACCCATTCAAAATTTGTTATTAGAGCATGTTTTAATAGGGTGATCGTTGTGGCCACAACAAGGTCAAGCTCACATTGAGAGATTCTAGGGCTTGTTATTGCGTCTACAAGTGATAAGAGTCATTGTCATGTATGAAAGACCCTTCTTGGGCATGTTACATAATGTAAAGAAAATTATATGAGTCAAAGTTAGAGTTAAAAGACCCTCCAAGGCTTTGTCTATAATCAAATTGGTCCTCCAAAGAAACAAGTCAACCTATCAAAAGGACATGTTAGCCTAGGGACAGTGTCAAGTTGGCCCTCAAACATGGGCAATAAGCTTATATATAAGAGGTTAGTTGATCACCCTTAGACACTCACTCAAGAATCTTGTGGAAGCCAAAGAAGATAAAAGATGCATAGCATGGGGCAGAAGAATTCAAGGAAAGTAAATGAAAAGTTTGCAAAGTCTATTTCGGGCTATTCTTATTCACACGTGCAAGGAGACTAGGGCTTGATTTACTACAGCAGAACATAAGTACAATGAACAAAAGAAGGTTGAAACAAGGAAATAAGATGATCCCTCTTGCAAGCTGAAGTTATAAGGAGATCAACTCAAGGCAAGTGAATGAGAAGAAGGGCTAAAATTTCCCTAATCTTATCACACGTGCAAAGGTTGCATAAAGTTGCAGAAGCTCAAGGGTTGTAGGAAGAGAGGTTGAAAATTATAGTCTAGTGTTGTAGGGCCAAAGTTGAGAATGAAGAAGAAGTTGCAACAATATTAAGGCAAGGTTGACTTTGTTTGACTTGACAAGGTATGACTTTGTCTTGGAGGAGTATTGGTTAAGGGTCTAGGTCTTGGAATTCATTAATTGAAGATATATAAGAAGACAATAATTTTTATGGGTTTTCCTCTCAGTTGGAGAGGTTTTGGCCCTGGATGATCACCTATATCTTATTTCCTCTTGTCTCATTATTCTTTATGGTTTGGTAGATTTTTAATGATAAGAACATAATAATAATCAAGTTGAAGAAGAATCTAATTAACATAAGTAAAAAGATATCACAAAGAAAATCACTATAAGAGAAATCACCTATTCTAGCTACCCCTAGATTTTTCAACACTTTGGTAGTGGAGCCACATTGATTTTTGTGGCCCTATCCCTCCCCAAAATTTCATTTTTTAATTCAAACAATTCCACAGTTATAGGATGGGAGAAATTGAGGGGTGGCCATTGTGATAACTATCAATGAATCACCCATTACCACCAAGTTTTCAATCTTTGTTGCTCTCGGCAACATTAGACCTTGTAACAACCCATATGATTGAACAAGGTTATTTGTTAATTGGCCAAAGCCCCAAGAATAGGCCATTTCTTTGTTTCCTTTCAGGTTATGGATAACCCCTCACACTCTTGCCACCTCTTCTTAATTCACCAAGGATTTTACCACACAAAATAAATTATTAGAATTGACATTGCATTAAGTATGAAACTTAGATCATTATATTTGAACGATTGTGAAAATATAAAAGAAAAAAACTAATGTGGGAAATCAAGGTTTCAATTTTTTTTTGGACAAAGTTGTATCCAAAAAAGATTACAAAAAAACAATAGCCCAAAAAATCACAATTTAAAATTAATATACAAAGATTAACTAGAGAGCAAGATTCATAGATTGGTCATTGATAAAATGAATATGTTGTACTACAAATGATTCAATATCCTTGGTTGTTGATAAAATAAATATATAGTACTACAAATGACTCAATCATATTGATGTGTAGTTCCATTACTTAGTGTGCTTTTGTTTCACATGGCATAATCATGAGATACCTCCTTGAATGGAAAATAACCAAAAGTTTGAATAATCCTAATTGTGTAGTTCCATCCTTTTTTATATGTGCTTTTGTTTGACTTGTTGTAATCATGATATACCTTCTTGAATGGTAAATAACCAAAAGTTTAAATACTTTGAAGAAATTCAAATGAAAACAAATTAATATAAGGAAAAAAAAATTATTACAAATATCATTAAAATTATGATACTAAAAAAAGCAAAATAACGGGTGGTGGGAGGGGGATGGATTATCTATAATCCCAAAGAGATATAGTTATTAAGTACTCCTAGGGGAATGGAAGGAGAACCAATAACCAAGCTTAAATGTATGGCCATTTTCTTGGACTAAACTTGTCCAAATATATGGAAATCTCTAAGATTGCAATTCTAGGGGACTCCCTCCTCATGATCCAACATGTATAAAAAGGCTCATTTCCGAAATAAAATCACCTAAGACTTCTCTTTCAAAGAATTATTGGTGCTTTGGATCACTTTCACTTTAAGTCCTTTTTTCACATCCTCATCTCGCAAAATGTGGAAGCTGATAGACAAGCTAACCTAGCAGACCTCCTAAAAGTGGGTTAGATTGAAATAAATGGTACTATTGGATGGAGAAAAATCCAATTATTTGTCCCCCTCCCCCTTTTGTATTAATGAATCTACAAAGAGACCCTATGCTTAAACGCCCCCTCCCCCCCCAAGTCTTGATCATAGCATCACAAAACAAATTCAAAAAAGGTGGCAAATCAAAAATGATATTGTAGCTTTCAAAGAGAAAGAGGATTATGCATGGGACTCCCTCCCATTGCTCTTACATGTTTTTAGCCCTGAGTTTGGATGGCATAACCAAACTCGATTTGACCTTGCACTCAGAGCGTTGACGGATTCATTGTTGTGGGCTATTATGAAGTTTAATGGTGATAAGATTTGCACAGTGTGGGATCTCTTGTTTTGGAATTAAATTCATGGCTTACGCTGGCCCTCATTATTATAGATCGCTTATGTTGTGGGAGATGGGGTTAATTCTCTTGCAAAGGTGCCTAGAGACTGTTCATCTGAGTTGGGTTAGCTTCCTAGAAGCTATTGAGAATAATTGAAACTTCTTGGAAGAGAATTGCTCTGTCTCTTACTTAATAGGCAAAGGGGAGAATTTATACTATGTAAATAGCTACGTACCAGGAAACACAATATTTTCTAGGGCTCTTAAGGTCTCATTGTTTGTGTCATAAGTCTCAGTTCATCCTTGTTAGATTCGAGGTAGTCTAATTGGTAACTCTACTTAGGCTTTGGAGTGTATGCATGTGCAAATAAGTTTTATTACATACTTAATTATTAGAGGAGAGAGTTTAATTAGTGTCGATCGTTGCGAATTGATTAGCACAACAACATCATGAGATAATAATGTATTATTATTTGTTCATGAAGTCTCTATTTATTCTTGCCCAGCTTGTGCCGACCTAATTTATGACTTTTCTCATGCTAGCCTGGTTTCCTCTTTTGGGTCCTTTCGAACTCTAATACCTCTCTTCCTTGTGTGCAGATTTCTCTTTTAAATTAGCTCTATGTGGTGCTTGGATCCTCTTTTATGGCTTGTGTACCTCCATCTTTGTGGACAATTGTAACCCCTCTATCCCTCTCGATTGAGAGTGGCCTCTTTTTCCCTTGCCCTTGTGGTTTTGTCCCTTGGACCTTATCTATTTTTGTTTCTCTTGCTTCATTCAGAAGCCTTCCCATTGGACCTTTGTCTCTCGCAAGCCTTGTCCTCTCTGACACCTAGAATATGTTCTCCTATAACCAAACCATGTCAACCAAGAAAATAAAATTTTAGGTTCTAGGGGGCATCAATAATTGTACAAGGTGCTCCCAACAAATTGAAGTTTTACAACTAGAGCATTTGGATGTCAACAGGAAAATTAACTAGCAGATGATAATTTTCATCTCTCTTATGGAGGAGATCCAGACCCTTAAAGATAAAATTTATCACCAAGATGATGAAATTGATGCACTGTGTAGGAAACTGAAAGACATAAAGTGGCTAATTAAGACAAGAAAAAACCAAAATTCCTCAAGTACAACATCTAGCGCCCCATTGGAAAATTGAAATTCAATCTCAACAGGCCTTCGACATAAATTCTATCTTCTTTCTTATGATGATCTCTTCTGTAAATGTGTCTTTTTACTTGGCCAATTTTGTAATGCCTATGTATGTTGACCTTTTGTATCAGTCAATTTTCACTTTAGTCTTTTTGATGCTCCTGTTAGTCTCTCCTGGGAGGATCCTCTAGAAGAAGAAACATTGTACTAGATTCCTCGTGTATTGACTATGTTTGGACACAAATGTTAATAGAAACTTTACTCATTTATGTTTTTTTTTTTTTTTTTTTTTTTTTTTTTTTTTTTTAAATTAGTTTTCAAAAGCTTGCTTTGGACACATTTATTGATCAATGATTGCAATCCAAATTGAATGTGATTCCATTCCCATGATCCTTATTACCAATGCAAAAATATACACTCAAGTACTCAAACGATAAACTCTTTGAGGAATTTTTTCGTTCTACCATAGTCTAGTTGTTATGACATTTGATTGCACCACTAGGAAAACGTGGAAGTAATACTCTCAAGTATTCCAAATTGTGCACTATCTACAAATTATCTCTCACCTTTGTGGATAGTTGATAACTATTTTTCATTTCTAAACATTCAATTGCATGTTAAGGGAAAAAATAACAATATTTCATAGTCAACAATTGATAGCTTATGCTAGAAAATAACTTGAAAAGGTTATATTGTTAAAGGATATACAATTTTGTCTTTAGAAATTTGTGAGCATGTTGGTTAAACTTTTGGATGGCAATTGTTTTCTTCTTCTTCTCTACAATTCTCTATTCTATAGCTGCAAAGACAAAATGATATTTTCGGATTTTAAAATACATATGAATGGATTGGGAAAGTAGATTTCCACATATGATGAGCCTCAATTTTCCTTCATATTAGAAAATAAATGTTTAGGGTACAAGGGGACTTTCCACAACAAATAACAATGTTTTATTGATTCATATTGGTCTTGTGAGTGAGACTAATAATGAATTCCACAATTTCATTGAGAATACAAAAATTACAAAAATTGTGTGTGTGTGTGTGTGTGTGCGCGTATTTCCAAGTAACAAAACATTCCACCCTTCATCCTGTATGTAGTGGTAAGTTATTCAATATTCTTCAGGGCAAAAGGCTAAACACAAATTGAAATATGTACATTGGGATATTGGCAAAAATTCAAACTTATGAAATTTTTATATAATATAATTTAGGATATATATGATATGTGTCGGTGTGTGAATACTAGTTTGGTTGAAAGATAATTTGGTCTTGGATTATTGACACAAAACTACTTATTTTTCAATAATATTTGACATAAGCCAATCACTAACCGCTTGTAATGTGAAAAGAATTCAACTTATAACTAACACACACTTTTTTATTATCAATGTTGAAATAGTATCAAAAAATGTCTTTATTTGACTTTAGCCTTAGTCAAAGAGACCAACAAGCAATCATTTCCTTAGCATGCACAAGTTCTTAAAAGTTAGGATGACTTCATAAAAATCAGGATGAGTTCATGAAGCAATTTGACTTATGTGCTGGAGTGGAAGGCTCAGTTTCTTGTCTTCTAGTGAAAATTATAATTGAGAAAAAGACTAGTGAAGATTCTCAAGTTCTAAATTGAGACTAGATGAGTTACATGAGTCAATTAAGATTTAGCTTATTCAAATAGCTTATAAGGAGGATGAAGGCACAAAATTGGATCATTGTTTTGTGAGCACAAGTTGGTGAGACAAGAAAATAGAGAGCACAATTTTGTGTGCAGAAGCTTGTGTGTGGGAAGGGTGCACTAAGGAGAAACTTATGCACATTTGATAGAGGATATTTAGAGTTTTTGCAAGGAAATAGGGAAGCAAGATCAAGGTTCTTGCAGGTGTTTCAAGCCTAGTTCAATCAGGGGGAATTGTTCTATTTTTCATTTAGAGAATATTGTATTGTAAGAGACCTATTTCTCATTATTCTATCAGTAAAAGTATCAAACAAACAAAGGGTTTTCCCAGTTGGGTTCCCTATAAATTTTGTTTCTTTATTATTGAGTGACTGTGTTTATTTATGTTCCTTTTCCACTACAAATAGGTAGAGAAAATATATGTCCTAATGAAAATAAACTAGCTTTCAGATTGTTCATTAGAGAAGTTGTAGATTGTTGTGGATTGTTGTAGATTGCAGTGAACAAAATCGACCAACACACAAATTTCATATTTGAGAGATGGCCACAACATCGTTGAGAGATCAGGATAGACTTGATGGAACCTCAAACTATGGTGTTTGAAAAGTTTGGATGTCATTCTTGTTAGACGAGTTTGGACTAAAGGATTATAGAAAGAAAGGTGTTGTAGAACCTTCAGATCCAAACTAGTTACAACAGTTCCAAAGGGGGTGGCCAAATCCAAGAGGATGATCCTAGATGGAGTCCAAGATCATATATTTCCACATGTTTATGGTAAGGAACCACAAAGGAATTGTGGGATGTCGTTGTGAAACTATACCAGAATCCATCTGAGAATCATAAAATGATTCTCAAGGAGAAGCTAAAGGTCACCAATATGCAAAAGGGTAAGAACGTAACTTCCTATCTCACAAGAGTTCATAATGTTCGTGATGAGCTAGAAGCTATAGGAGAGAAACCATAAGATACCGAACTAGTGCGAGGTTCTATAAATGGGTTTACCAAGAAGTGGGATACTTTCATTTAAGGGACTAGACGAGATAAACTACTAGATTTGGAATTCTTATTGAGTGATTTCACTCAGGAGGAGTTCAGATTCAGTCTTGTCAAGAGTAGCAGTGGCAAGGGATTAAAGGTTGATAAGGAAGAGGAGAATTTTTCTCTTGCAATTAATACCAATGGAAAGAAAGACCAACAAGAGGCCAAGTCCAATCAAAAGGGAAAGAAGAAGGATCTAAGAAAGATTGAGTGCTTTCATTGCCATGAGTTTGGAGACTATGCCACTAAGTGTCCTAAGCAGAAGGAGTCCAATAAGAATCGTGTTGTTGTAATAATAAAGGTAGATGCATTTTTTGCCTAGTTTGAGAAAGATTCTCATTGATTGCTTGCATGGAAAAATCAACAAATAGTAATATATGGTATATTTATGTAGGAGCATCCTTCCACATGACTGCAAACAAGAAAAATTTCAACCATTTGAAGGAGAAGGACATGCAATTTCAGATTGAGCTAGGAGATGATGGCTAGTATGTAGCTAGAGGAGTTGGTATTGTCAATTTTCAAGGGGAGTTAGGTAATCCTTTTCATCTCATATATGTTCTTTATGTTCCGGGATTGAGGCAGAATCTTGTTGTGGTAGCTACCCTTAAGGACAAGGGATGTGATATAATCTTTAGTAGAGGTAAAACATACCTCCTGTTGAGAAATCCAATAAGGTGGCAATTTAATTGATTTCTATTATTATGACATTATCTTGTGATGTTTTATTATTAGTTTTATTCTTTTGGTTTATCTTATTCTTATCATCAAGACTAATACATATCAATAAATAGAGTAGGACACAAGATGTAGGCATGCATCCAGAGTAAAACCCTTATGTAGGGGAAAATCCAATTAAGAATTCTTCCTTTGGTAGACTAAAAAAAATAGACATGACCAAGACTCTCATAACTTAGACCAATAACTACTTCCATCCATCAAGTCAACCTCGTCATGACATACTTCAATTTTGTGGTAGTCTGGTCATACTTCGTCCATGTAGTAGCCTATATAATATCCTTCTTCATGCTTCAGCCTTGAGACTCTAGGCAGCCTTATTTATACTTTGATATGTGGTATTCCAAATGTGCTTCAATCCTATGATGGAAACATTCAAATGATGGCATAATATGATTCGATCTTGTAGTAGTGGCATGCATATTATAACACAGTCCTTTAGCAAACACAGCCCTCAATCCTGTAATATTAGTTCAGTCCTTTGGCCTTGTAATGTTAGCCCAAATATATACTTAAGTCTTGTGACAACTTGGATATATTGGCTTGTAGTTATATATTCCTTCTATCCACATTGTCTTCCTCTGTGATCACCGAACCCTCTCACTCAGATGCTCCAAACTTGTCTCTCTTCTCTACCTAATGATTGAATCTTACACTCATATATATAGTTTCATCCCATTGTAAATGAGCCAACATATGTTTATTTAGTGAAACCGACTTGTTGACTATTAATTTGGAGGCCGACTGCAAGGAGACTTGATGGAAGAATATTTTGACATAACAAAATGGACTTTTACTTTGACTTAAAAATCCTAAAAGCCTACAATGGAGGCTTGACCTATGCCAATTGTCCCAAGCATGAAACCCATGCTTTAACAAGTCAATTTAATTAATAATAAAATTTTGTTTGCTTTCTTTTAATAAATATATTTCATTTTGACTCAATTACAATTGTGAAGACCAAACCTAGTTACATTGTTCAACACTCCCTCTTAACTAGGGAGGTATTCATACTTACATATATCTATAGAGGTACATGGAAGATCTCAAAACACATGATCTACGGAGGGTTTAGGCACACTCAATGCCACAAACTGGATTCCTGACCAGGGAAATCTATCCATGTGGGACTAAGATGGACTAAAGCTTTCATCCATTCTAGGTACCATCAAGCTTACTTTCTAACCATCAGCCTAGGGATCTAGGTGTGTATCCAAAGTCCAGAGCTCCATGACCAACACCTCCCTCCCTCTTCGGGATCTAGACATCGATATATATGATGACCAGATGTTCTCCCAGGAATTTTACACACACAATGCCTCAACACATCAAATCTCTCTAACCTAAAGCACATTTTTCAAAAAATTTGAGAGATTTATCTGAATAGTCACAACCCCAATCAGGAACAACCTTTCAAATACTCACGAGTAAACACAAACCTTCTATGTCTTCTGAAATTCTTGATGCTGCCTCACAATTCATCATAATAGGACTTCGATGATTTCCAAACAAATATTGACAAAGGTTTCCTCAATCATTCAACTTCCTTTCCTACTTCACATGCAACAACCAAATTATGCTTTCCTTCTTTCAGCAAAACCTCAATATGAATTCTCTAATTTCTTCTTCAAGGTATCATGACTATAATATGTCCTCCATCTTAACTCGAGAGATATATTATTTTCTAGTCTCCTTCCTAACTTAGGGAGACCAACATCTTTTATATGACATCAAAGAATCTTTCATATCTTCCATCCTTCATGATCATCATCATTCATATAACTTCTTTCATCATGCGCATCAATCAAATCAACTTTACTTACAAACATCTTCGTCATTGTGAAGATTATATACCTGCACAAATTAGATAGAAAGTACAACCAAATACATATAGAAGCATGAAGTTAACTATATTAGAATCATACATGAATGGAAGAATTAGAATAAACATAGTTAGGTTCATAATCAACAAGAGACACATACTTTTATACTTCAACTTCTTATTCGGGTTTTGTCATAAACCCTAGATCACATCATTTAAAGTAACTCAATCAAGATATTAGTCTCATTATATTTAGGGCTTCAATATTTCCTTCAGAGATATGACAAACTCTTCAATGGCATATTGCAAACCCTAGAAGAATTTCAAACAAGTACATTGCATCTAACAACTTTAGATTTCATATGTTAGACTTCTACTAGGATTTAATGCAAACCTTAGATTCCATTAAATATTAAGCCTTAGATATCAATAATAAAAAACCATTCACAACAAGATCTAAGGTTTCAATAATATGACCAACCTTTTGTAAACCCTAGATTTTATCATCATATTTATATCCTAGAATATCAAACTTCTAAAAGGGCTTATTTTCAAATCCTAGAACAATGAGCATCAACAATTAGGTTAGCAAATGTACACACCTAGGATTTCCCAGTCATGCAAAAGTATATCATAACAATAAATATCAAGCAAACCCAAGACATATATATCAAACATTAAAGTTAGACATATGACAATTCCAATTAGGCTAGGGTTTTGATCATATGGACAAACATACACCTAGGGATTCATTCCTATGACATCATCTTTGACTAAAATAAGGGTCTTTCTTATCGACTCTACCAATCCCTAAAGATCTATGTTACATAATACAACAAACCCTAATCTTCCCAAAATTCTAAAGGTCATAAATATCCAATCCTAAAGGACTAGGGTTTCTTTAATAATACCAAAAATCTAAACATGACATCATCAAAACTTCAAACATAAAAAAGTAGAATTTTCTATATTTCATTAATAACCCTAATCAGACTAGGGTTTTCACATTAGCATTGACTTACCCTTAGGTTATGGATTTACGAAGTACCTTTTTATGGTTCTACAAGAATGATCACATGTATAAGAGAGTAGATTTATCTAATGATTAATCACCCAAATAAGAATCTTTATGATTTAGGGAGCTAGACACAATGAAGCTAGTAATGTAATGAAGATTTCAAAAGATAGTAAACATACCTTTTATAGTAAGAGAATTTTATAAAGTGTTTAGTCTAATATGTACCTGGAGATGTTCCTTAACAGACCTTGTAGGGACTCCTTGAAGTGCCATGATATTATATACCTGTAACAAATACTTTCAGGCAAAATATGTGATACCAAGAACATGATGTTAAATCTCAATCTAGATTTTCTATGCAACAATGGAGGATGGAATCCTAGGATAATCCATATATATCTATCTATCTATTATATAATATATATTATGTGTGTGTGTGTGTGTGTGTGTGTGTGTGTGGTGTGTTATTGTGTGTGTGTGTGGGTGCTTGTGTGTGTGTGTGTGTGTGTGTGTGTGTGTGTGTGTGTCTGTGGTGTTGTGGTGTGTGGTGTGGTGTGGTGTTGTGTGTATGTATGTATGTATTTCATTCAACTCTAGGGTTTTACTTAACATCCTAGACTACCTACAAATTTTAGAGGCCATAAACTACGGTTTCTTATGAGGGACAACATAGAATAGGGTTAGGGTTTCTCAACTAGGGTTTTCAACAATTTTAAACATTAGAAACCCTAAAGAGGTTTAAAACCCTAATCTAAATTAGTTTAGACCTTATATGAATAAAAACAATTATACTTACCTCAAGAGCTACTTACCTTAGTCCTTCATGAGTCTGTTGCAAGGGTTTCTTCATGAATATCATAAAAACATTGAGTTCAAGGTGTATCTTTAAAGGTATTAGAACTTTCATCAAGATCTTTGGAAGAAGAATTCTCTACACAATGTGATTACTAGTGGCTCCATAACTCTTCAAAATTGGTACCAAATCAATCATTCTTTATTCACCAATATGAATGCAATCTACTTCTTATTTGATATTCCTTTATTGTAGAATAGTTTCCTTACTCTCTAGACTTTTATTTATTTGGAATTTGGTATCTTTCCTTTTGGATTTGGTTACCTTCTTTCAGGACTTTGTGACTAAGATGATTTGAAGGCTTTTAAATCTTCGATCTAACTTTTGGATTTGACTTTCATAACATATAAAATAGTATGGATTGTTACCATTTGCGGTTGATAGAAGTCTTCATATCCTTATGACAGAGCTTTTTATTTGCAGTAGTAAAATGATCTCATCTATGGTAATTCCTTTTAGTAATTCAGTTGTCTTGTAATTTTGGCTTAGTTATTATCGATAGGGCCATGTTCAAGCTTATTACTTGAATATTTGTATAGACTATCAATCTTCTTTTTCATGACGTCCATGTAAGACTACTTTCAGGTCTTTGAAATATAAATTTTGATACCCTTCAAATGTGATTACAGACATTGGTTTATTTTACAGGACCTTCGATCTTTTGATATCCTTCAACTAAGATTTTCTTCTCCTTGTGATCTCACCTAAATCCCTCCTTAATGTGATGACAACAATTTGATCTTCAAGTTTCATTTTTCCTTCTCTTTATTCACCATAGCTCTGATACCATGTTGAGATGTCAAATAGGGTGGAAATTTAATTGATTTATCTTATTATGACATTATCTTGTGATGTTTTATTATTAGTTTTCTTCTTTCTATTTATCTTATTCTTATCATCAAGACTAATGCCAATCAATAAATAGAGTAGGACACGAGATGTAGGTACGCAACCAGAAAAATACCCATACATAGGGGAAAACCCAGTCAATAATTCTTTCTTCGATAGACTAAAAAAACATAGAGATCACCAATACTCTCATAACCTAGACCAATGAATAACTCAATCCATAACGTCAACCTTGTCATGACATACTTCAATTTTGTGGTAGTCCAATCATACTTTGTTCCTGTAGTAGCATATGCAATAACCTTCTTCATGCTTCAATTGTAACAGCCCTAGTGAAAATTCCATGTAAAAATGTATAAATATCATGGATGATGGGACAAATATTCCAAGCTGAATGGTGGGAAAGACATCCTAGGGGTGTTCATTTGGTTGTTTATGGCTAAGGAAATTGGCAAAGGCAATGGCTAAGGCATTAAAGAGGAAACAATGTATTTTGGCACATTTATTTATGAAAATAATGGAAATTAGGAGAAAAGGCAGGTGAAAGGTCACATTTTGCATGTGAGGAGGAAATTGAAGGAAAATAATGGAAAATGAAGAAAATAGAGGCCTCATTAATAAAAAGGCTTATGAGGATTAGTGGGTGAGACTTGATCAATTCAGTTTTGGAGCTCTCACATTATTCTCTCTCTCACACACACTCTTGGATACTTAGAGTTTTATTGGAGCACTCTTGGAGGGTGTGCCATACTTGGATTCTTGGAGCAAGAAGGCAAAGGAAGAGTGGGAAAGTACAAGAGGGCATCAACATCAGCAACTACATCATATTTTCTTGCAGGTATCGAGTTGCATGTATTATTTATTCACTGGTTTTGGCATGCATGGCACATGCATGTGATTTCTTGGTTGTGATCTATAATTGGCATGGAGGATTGACTAGATCGACAGTGGATTTCCTAGCCTTGCCATTTCCTAGATAGCCATGGTGATTGTGGGTTTACTTTCATTGCTTTGTTTTGGTTGGTTCTCATTTTTCCATAGCTTGGGTTGAGTTACTATTCCTTGAAGCCCTGGTTGAACAAACGCTCTGAAAGCCTTGTAACAACTTGGGTTGAGTTACTAGTCCTAGAAGCCCTGGTTGGACAAACACTCTAGAAGCCCTTGGCGAGTTGAGTTGCTAGTCCTGGAAGCCTTGGTTGGGCAAATGCTCTAGAAGCCCTGTTTAAGCTGTGGGTTGAGTTACTAGTTCTGGAAGCCTTGGTTTGACAAATGCTCTGGAAACCCTGGAAGACTTGGATGGAGACCAATCTGATGATGGTTTTTGGTGATTTCTAACCATGAGATGGAATCATTGTTTGATGGGTTGAGGTGGGTGGCCTCTGGAAGCCCTGTATGAGTTTTGATTGATGTGTTCTATGAGATCCCACATTCATTCTTGGAATATGGCATGGGGGTGATTGGATGAAGAGAGAATTGGCTCAGCTAATCTATGGTCAGGTGGAACATAGTAGTCCCATCTCCGATTGGTTCATCGCATTTATTAATGAAAAATAAATTCATTCCCTTGATTTTCATGTGCAAATGTACTGATGTATATATGGATTTTGATGGCTGATATGTTTATTTTATTTTTGTTCATATTATGTTTTTTTATATATATGCACATTTACCCTGTAGGTTATTACAAAGTGGTATCATAGCATGGTTCAAACTCTTGGACTGGATGGGCTCTATCATAGGTGAAATGAAGAACATGGGTTAAATTTTATACCTTTCTGTCATATCTATTATAGCTTTTATTCTATGGCATATTAGAAGTTGCAAATTTGTCCATATTGGAGGTAAATCCCATTGATAATGTGGTAAAAATTTCAGATATTGGTTCACAATACTTTAGGAATTATGATCTACGGAAGATGACCTGCCTGAATGCACTTTTAAATAGGTCATGTTTGAATTTCTGCAATAACTCATCTTCTGTAAGCTTTCAAAATCTAAAAAATTATCCACATTGAGGGGAATTACCAATGATTATGTGGTAGAAATTATATATATTAGGTCGTATAATTTTAGGATATATGAGCAGAGGGAGTCGAGCCTTCTGAATGCTCCTAAAATCAGGTCTTAAACAGGTCCCGCTAACATTTTTGTTATAACTTTTATTCTGGGCACTCTCAGGAGCTAAAATTGTTTCCACAATGTGATGAAATCCCACTTATATTATGATAAAAACTTCAGACATGTATTCACTATATTTTAGGAGATATGACCAGTGTAAATCGAGATTTTTGGATACTCCTAGAATTGTGCACCAAATAGGATTGTGTTGGTATTTTGTTATAACTTTTCATCTATGAAATCTTAGAAGCTGAAACTTGAACCATAGTCAGGAATAATTCCACTGATCATATGGTTCAATTTTCATAACATGTACTACTACATTTTAGGATATATGCATTTAATCATTATCTATATTAGTTTGCATGCAAAGTGTTTGATAAAATGCTTAAATGGTTCAATGATTAATTGCATGCAAACTGTTTGATAAAATGCCCCAATGAGTATGTTGTTTGTGGTTAGGGATAGTATTGATGTGTAATAGTATTTCTGTAGTTGATATATTCTTACTTGTATGAAAATAGTTTTCTATATTAGTTTGCATGTAAAGTGTTTGAATAAATGCTTACATGCAAATGTAATAGTTTAGTAGTTGTTTTTGGAAAATGTAAAAGTATGGTAATTGTTTGAAGAAAATGTTATTTTTTATTGGATGGGATGGTATTGTAGTATGATAATATGGATGTAGCGGATATATGCCTATTTGAATGCAAATAATTTGAAGAGTTGCATGTAGGTAATTTGAAAGGTTGCATGCAAGGAATTTTAAAAGTTGCATGTAATGAAATGGAAAAGTGGCATGTTTTTAGTTATGATGTTACAAGTGGAATAAGTGCAATATTTTTGAATTAGTCTCATACAAATGTAAGAGAAATAAAAATCAATTTATTTTCAAGTGTGGTTAAATTTAGTAGATCTTTGGAGATCCCAATTCCATAATTGGACATTGGAGATCAGGCCATTATAGTAGCTTCCTCCTTCTACCTTAGTGTGTACCATGTGTTATCAATCAGATTTTCCTTGAAGTTGTCAGAAGAAGGAAAGGGGTCCGAGGTAACCACAAACCAACTTTTAAGTACAAAATCTAGCCAATATGTACTAAGAGAGGGCTCTCTCCTTAATATTTAGCTTTGTTTATGGAATATTAGGCTAGTTATGAAAGCTTGAGGGTTTTGATTGTGTTTAGTGTTGGCATTATGATATAGGTGTTGTCCTTGATGGCAACTCACTCAGAGGTATGATACAGGTGTTTTTCCTTGGTGGAAAATCAATCAGAGGACAGATCTTAGTACAGAAGGTCAAGAGAGAGATATATGCAGGTTAACCTTGATAAAAGTGCGTATACACGCGGGTGAGAAGGAAAAAAGGTGCATATACGTACATACACATGTTCACAGAAGGAAAGCGCATACATGTTGGAAATCTAAGTTTTGGTCTGTG
>APFE030181709.1:8610-65947 GCA_000404065.3 Pinus taeda
CTTAAATGATCTTGTTTACGCTGTTTCTTTCACATATGAGTGCATGTTTTAGGAATTCTTAACTGCTCCTGGATCCCACTCATCCATTTCTCCTCTTTTTCAGCATGATGAAATGATTCTCCTTTTCCTTTCATCCCTGATGTCCATTCCATACTTTCAGCACACTGATAATTGTATCCTGTGTGGCTATCCCGCTCTGTATCCCCTTGTGACCAAGAAAACGCAAGAAAGCCTCAATCTGTGACTCCATGCCCAATGGTTCGAAACTTATCACTCCTTACCTTGCCTCTTTGTTCGAGAATCCTACCTCCCATCCAATCACAAACAACACTCCCTTGAATTCAGAAAGCTAGCCTAAAATCATCAACTAAGGTTGAATCAGAAGGAGAGAGCCCTCCCCGATTACAGGTGGGCTAGAACCTGTAATCCAAAGATTGGTTTGTGGTTACCTCGGCCGTATCCCTATTTAGGAGCACTAGGGACAACCTGAGTGATAACACTATCAAAGGTTCCTTTTTTGTTCTTTTCAAGGATGAAAGTCCCTGCTTTCTCCTTGAAATGCAAGCCTTTATGATAATTCTCTCCTATCATAGGGAGGTCTAGTGCTTGTGAAAGGAATTCCTGAGTCATGGGAATTATAACATTTCCTACCCTTGTTTTTTCTTGGTTGTAATTTTTTATAAACTCCCTTGTTACTTCCTCACTGTGGCCACTAAATCTCTGCAAGAATCCTATCAGTCCTGCTTGGTATAGCTTCTTTAAAATCTCTTTTTTCCAGTTTTCTATTTGAAACTTCGGCTCTATCCTTGATGTCATTATTTCTGTAAACCATTGAATGTATTCCTCTGCTATCATTAACTTCATATTTTATAATGAAAATCAACAAATATTGTTTTGTCAAATAAAAATTTTAAGTTAGAGAAGCTTACCTGCCTTATTCAACAAACTTAATTCAATCTACTTGGGCCTCTGTTTTTTTCTTTTTGCAACAACACAATTTCTCTTTTAATCCCCTGTTGTGTTCAAACATTCAAACATTCTGCCTTATATATCTCTGTAAAAAAAACTATACTCTATTTTGGAAAAGAAATACATAAGAAAACAAAATAATCATGTCATAATTTTGTATTTCTTAATGTAATCTCAAGGCCATTTTTCCTCTGCTCTCTGTACAATTCATCATGCAAGCCTATTCTTCAGTGTTGTATATAATCGAAAGAAAAAAAAATAGTTTTCAACTCTGCCCTAATTGTAACAACACCATTAAAAAAACTCCTTCGTTCCTCATTGAATAGCTCATACAACCCCTGCTCTATTTGTGTAAACAAAACACGCAATACAGACCCAAATACTCTGTTTTATCTACACATTTTGCATGCATCAAATTGAGATTTGGTCACACTGCCTTATTATCTGCACAGGTGTAATTAACTATTTGTTTTACACAAATTACGTGCTTCATTCAAGACCTTAGTTTATGCGATTACACTTATGAACATACCCTTTTTTTGGTAATGCATGTCCATTTATTCTTCATTCCATTAACTTCATTGTTGGTTTATATAAACCTTGCATTTATAACCCTCTGGAATCATGGTGAGTTTTCGGCGTTTATCTGGCTCTTTGCTAGACTCGTGGACTATTTTAATGGCGCTCCTCATTACCCATATCTTCTGAAGCTTCATTTCAACGCCTTAGCGTGCTGACTGGTGGCATAAACAGATATATAAACATTTAAATGACAGGCAGTTCTTGCAAAAATTCAGTGATTGTAATCCCGACTTCACCTTTGTGATCTTATGGAAGCAAATCAAATCTCGTTCTTACTTGGAATTTCTGGAGATTTTGGGTAACTGACTTGTGCTATCTCCGTGAATTTTCCTACTTATCTCTCCACAGGCTCAATTATGTTTTTCCCTCGCTTCTTCTGTCAAAATGTTCAGCGCTTTCACCACTATTCTCTTGAGCTCTTAAGGCGATGATGGCATACAGATGCGTTTAAGCAATCGGCATAATGGTTCTGAGAGGCACAATGGTTTTGGTTTTAAGTTTTCTTGACCGTTTTCAACATTTTTTACCGTGTTCTGGCTGAGTAAGTCATAAGCATGTCTTATTGGCTAATTCCTGCATGTTGGTCCTTTTGACCAGTCGCACCTGACTATTTCCATGATTTAAATTTGGGCTAGTTTGCATGCGGGTCGTTGCTGTCCTTCCATACGGTTTACGGCCTTGGCAACACATCCTTTGTTGAATTATTTGAACGTAGTAGCCATGCAATTTTATGATATTGTTTTATAGCCCTGCCAACACATCATTACTCCATTTGCATTCATGCCACATCCACGAATTCAATCTCATTAAACTTTGAACCCTGCTGTCAGCACCATACTATGAGTTTTTCCTTTCTGAATTTGTGTTTCATTTTGTGATGTTTCAAGTTGTTCTCCTTGCTCAATTGGATCTTCTATGATTGGAGGAGAATCCTTTGTAAGCACCTTTCATGACTTTAAATGGACATTATTTACAGGAAGAATAGAATATCTTGGAAAATATGTTCTCTACTATGTATGCAGGTTTATCCATATTATTGTTTGGATTTGCCACTGGTTGGGCTGGTAATTGAGTTGGTCTAGGATGGTTTGAAGGTAGCTGTAGCTATTGTGGTTGTGTTAATAATGGTGGAGAATTCTATTGCAGAAATGGCATGGATTGCGGATATGCAACATTTTGTTTCGGAAATGGCATGGACTATGGATATTGTTCATATGGAAATGGCTATTGATATTGTTGTGGGTATTGTTGTTGGTATTGTTGAGGTAGCTAGTTTCTATAACCACATCCTCTCCATCCTTGTGCAGGTTGGTTTGGATATTGTTGTGGAGGCCAAGCTTGCCATGGCATTGGAGTATTCCAAGAATTTTGAGGCAGATATGGATAGTTTTGTTGAGGGAACTGTTGCATATTTTGTTGAGGCAGCCTTGGTTGCCAAGATCTTCATGGTGCAACATAATAAAAACCTTTTGTTCCTTGCACTTCTTCCATTAGATTCATTTGTAATTCTTTCAACCTTAGACAATTTTTTGTTGAATGGTTTTCTATACAAAGACCACATACTTGAACACTATCCAAAGGACATTCTCTTAATGGATGTTTCTTTCTACATTTGGAACAAAATATTGCTAAAGCTTGTTCTTGCTTTTCTTTCTTCTTATTTTCTTTTAGAACATCTACCTGAGTTCCTAATGTACTTAGGAGGCCAGTTTTGAAGTTTTCTAACAAGCTTCCTATTTCTGCTCTCGTTACTCCTCCTACTGTTGATTTTGCTGCTTTTGAACTCCCATCACTCTTTCCAGATTTTGATCTTCCTCTAGAATATTTTTGACATAATTCAACAATTTCATTAAATGGAAAATTTGAAATATCTCCCTTGCCCATCACATTCAGAATGTCAAGATATTCATCTCTTATACCTTTGAGAAAGATTGTTCGAATGGTTTCTTGATTTAGAAAGTGTTGTTTGGATTTTGGTAGATTATATGCAAATATTTCTAAGTATTCTTCTAGACTTTCTTCCTCTTGTTGTGTCATTCTGAAAACAACTTCCTTTGAGTCCCTAGGCCTACAATAGGCTTGATACTTTTTAAGAAAGACTGATCTCATATCATCCCAAGAAGCTATTGTTTTCTCCCCTAAACCCATGAACCATTTTAAGCTATTGCTTTCAATGTAGCAGGAAAGAGATGAAGTTTGTGTAAGTCATCTATGTACCCATATGTTCTACATAGTATATCAAATTCAAACATAAAGGAATCAGGATCTTCTATTGACATTCCATAAAAATTTAGCAATACAGAAGGTGGAATATTTTTTGTTTTCACCTCTTCTCCTAATATTGCACTTGTATCTACTATTGGAAAGCCAAAGGTAGTTTCCTGATCACCTCCATCTTCTTGTCTTTTCCTATCCTCTTCTATCTTTCTATCATTTTCTCAATTTGCCTCTTCCTCTTTTTGTCTTCTCCATTCTCTTTGTTGTCTCTCATATTCAAGTCGTTGTTCAGGAGTAAGAATAACAGATACATGTCCCTCTTCTACCATAGCTTTGATTGTTTCAATGTCAATTTGAGGTTCAGGTCGTTCAAAGACAAGTTGACTTATAGATTCAAAAATAAGTTGTTTTTCTTTAATAGTTTCTTTTTGTTTTCCTGAAGTTGATAACTGTTTTCTCTTTACCTCCTAGGCTAACAAAGTTTACCTCTCAATTAAAGTTAACCTTTGCCCAGTTCTTTGTTTTTCTTCCAATTTCTCAACTGTTGGTTTACCAGTAACTGGTATTGTTGGATTTGATGGTCCTACCTCTATTTGTGGGGGGGTTTTAGTAAATCTACCTTAAGGATCTCTATATCTAGGCATAAAGAAACATAACTAAAGGAAATGTAACTAATTTTTTATTTTTTATTTTATGATTTTTGTAAAGTTTGTTTGCTTATCTTCCTATTGACTTTTCCGATATTTGCCTCCCCGGCAATGGTGCCAAAATGTTAAGCTAATTTATTCACACAAATTAGCACAGATATTCTTTATCAATCCGGGTTGGTAATACTTGAAGGCAAGTCCATTATATATGAATATAAGATCTAATCAAACTTGAAAGACAAGTTTTTCAAAAACTAAAGAAGTGCATATTACTAATATAACCTATATTAACAATTCCAATTCACTTTGTAAAGAGGAAAAGCTGAAATGGCTCTTAACTTAAGAGGTCCAATTCCTCCTCAATTATTACTTGATGAACATAAATCAGAAACTAATAGTTTAAGATGGACAAATCATTAATGAAGGGAGGCTCCTAACTTAAGAGAACTTTGGTATTTTCCATCATAATTCATTCACCATAATGCTATCAATTGAAAACAAAAAATACATAAGAAAACTGCTTGCATCTAATCAAGGAAAACTAGTTACAATTCACCAAATTAACAGAAGGAGTGCTCAACTTGAACACTTTGTTTTTCTGAGTTACTAAAGTGATGAATAAACTAATATTTAATGAAATAAATCATCACACATTAACTATAAACCAATCTGAAACAAAACATGTAAACAAGTTCTACAATAACCAGATTATGGAAAATTAAACTAGTCTAAACAAAGAAGTGTACTTAGCTTGGAATGGGGGACCTCCACTCTTGCTTTGCACACTTGAAGATTGATATCATAAGCTTAAAATTTAGTCACACATCCACATTATTAAACAACAAAATAGTAGTATAACAAGTTCTTGAAATTAGCTTTCAACTCCAAAATGTCTCAGCATGAAATTATACAAAAGTCACTACATAAGCCATCAAAGTCTTGGCTTTAAATAGAAGTTTTGTGAAAAAAACTGATCTATAATATTTCTAACAAACATATCTACTCATATTCACCTATCTAAGTCAAATTCATCAATCCCATCTCAAGAAATATGGTCAATCCCATAAAATCTCAAAACTGCTATATTCTATGGATTTTCTGAATGACTAGTCATGGTTGACCAGCACTAAATGGGCCTAATGAAGCTTGTTCGGATCAAACCAAGTGGAGTTGGCTCAGTCCAATAAATCAACACACATTAACCATAAACCAATCTGAAACAAAACATGTAAACAAGTTCTACAATAACCAGATTATGGAAAATTAAACTAGTCTAAACAAAGAAGTGTACTTAGCTTGGAATGGGGGCCCTCCACCCTTGCTTTGCACACTTGAAGATTGATATCATAAGCTTAAACTTCAGTCACACATCCACATTATTAAACAAAAAAATAGTAGTAGAACAAGTTCTTCAAATTAGCTTTCAACTCCAAACTGTCTCAACATGAAATTATTCAAAAGTCACTACATAAGCCATCAAAGTCTTGGCTTTAAATAGAAGTTTTGTGAGACAAACTGATCTATAATATTTCTAACAAACATATATACTCATATTCACCTATCTAAGTCGAATTCATCAATCCCATCCCAAGAAATATGGTCAATCCCATAAAATCTCAAAACTGCTCTATTTCTATGGATTTTTTGAGTGACTAGTCATGGTTGACCAGCACTAAATGGGCCTAATGAAGCTTGTTCTTATCGAACCAAGTGGATTTGGCTCAGTCCTAGTTCCCAAGCTGTCTATCCATGCATCAAACTTGTGGCCAAGTGTCTTGCAAACATGTCATCCATATAGCTATTACGGGAATTTCTGAATCTATCAATATTTGCACTTGAAACCAAATTTTCATAAAAACTTTAGAATTTGAAAAATTAAAATTAAATACTTGAATGGACATGAAATACATCAAAATGGGATGGTTATAGTGGAATATGGATGGAAAATATATGGATTAATTAAGTTTCCTTTAGCAAAAGTAAGACCAAAATCGAGGGCCAACAACCATCGCGGGTCAAGTATAGTGCAACATGCGACCATCACAGTTTTTAGCCTCATAAGAGCGATGATGCTCAAATTAGGGTTAAAGAGCTATTTCCTTTAGGGGAAGCTCAAAGAATTCTCCAATCGATGTCTTAGGAAGGGTTTGAATTGCATATATGAATGAGTACACTTCATTATGGTCATGTTTCGAGCACTTCGAGGTATGTCACAGGGAAGTGCAGGAGGTGTGACAAAATATTATGTAACAATATCAGGGAGAAGAATCTAAATTGAAATTTCACTAGGGTGAAACCAGAGATAAGACTTTGCAGGGTATTTGGTTGTTTGGTATACATCGACGTGCTTCTGGAGAAGAGGATGACACTATATCCTTCAAAAGAAAAAGGAATATTTTTGGGGTACAACGAGGCTTTAAAGGCTTATAGGATCTATATTCCAACATAGAAGAGGATAGTTGTGAACATATATGTGAATTTCGAGGAAAACATGGCATCTAAGAAGTCATGTGATCTACTACTAGTGGTAGAGGATGAGGAGCAGGAGGATCTAAAGGGAGAACAATGTTCAGAGGCTTTGTTGGCGTTTTTTAGTTTCTAACATCGGTTATTGTGTGTGATGTGATCAACAAAACCCCCGTTGGATACTGATCTTTTCAACAATGCCTGTAGAATAGGTGATGTCTCACATAAGGCACCTAGAGGGGGCCACAATAACTAGGTTTATGTAGCTATATGGGGGAAGGGAATCCATTATAGGTCACCATTCTAGTCTACTCAATCTATGATTCTGACACTAAATCAAAATTACAGACATTCATGGTAATTATAGAGACATTGGTGAGAAAAAATGAAATAGAAAGGGGTGTCTTATTCCCCCGCGTTGTTTCATCAACCCATTATATGAAAAAAAACCTTTAGAAATAAATGCAATTAAACAAGCATTCAAGTCCTAACACATAGAAAACAAAGATAGACAAAATCCCAACCATCTTCTATTATTACCAGAAAATATTTCAAATGTAATAACTACGGCCTTATCACATTACTCCTTCTTGCAGGCTCACTAGCCTAAATTCAACAATACAATAATACAACATATCACAAATAAATACACCTTCTAGTCTACTTAGTGAATCTCTTAGCTGCTAACCCCAATCCCTTCGACTTAGGTTGATTTATACATAATTAGCTAAATAAAATAACATCGGAAATACCTAGGTAAACCATTACCATGAGCATTACCATGGGTAGACAGGCTGTCATTGCTAAACTAGACCAAATCAAAACACAAGTATTGATACTTTCAAAATTACAAACTCCCTCCTAGATCTTGCTTTGCTTCTGCAACATTTCCAACTATGCAGTTCTCCCTTCTATATTGATGTTGCATGCTCTTCCATATATACATGATATTCCATAGCATTGTTTCTACTCCCTCTACCTATTCCATAGCATTGTTTCTACTCCCTCTACCTGCGCACGTTGCAAAAACAAATTGAGACTGTTGCAATTCTACCAGCCTAAAAATTTCCTCCAATAGACCCCCAACACATACTTGTGGCTCATCTTGAACCACTCAAGCCTTCTAATATTCCCATTGTCTCAAGGAGTCTGTTTCTTCAATAAATTGAACCTTTTCTCCCACACCACATCTTTGTTTTTATTTTGTTGTTTCTTTTGTTGATGGTAGGAATCTCCACAAAGGCCAAGGCCCCCACTTCTACATGAATATCTACATGCCACTCCTTAGCACATGTAAGGTCAATTCCTTTTGGATGTTGTAGTCCACACTTAATCAACCACTTCGATGCTACCATTCATAGCCTTCTCTTAGATATAAATTATAAGAAATGTTGTGATAAATTATCTAATTCAAACATACCTCCCTATTTATAATATCTCTTAAAGCGGTCTTACTCCTATCCAACAAGGTCATATACTCCTAAAGAAACAAAAATTCACTTGATTGGAACTCCTAACACCTCCATATACAATAGCTCAATCCTAAACCTTTTGAACCGTCATTAATGATGCATAACATTGCATCATCCCATGACATCAACTCTCTTCCTAATAATATTGTGCTCCACATCTCACCATTATAATGAATGAACACAACTGACTCTTACACCTTATATAGATAATTTATTTCACTGAAATTCCCCATTATCGCATGGTTATAGATAGTCTAGTGTATTGCAACATGACATGAATTGCAAGACCTTAGATCTAACATACCATGAAATTTTAAGGAACCAAGAGATGAGTTGGTGGGTGCATGCCTAAGCTTAGTAACATTCCCATCTCACTGTTGAAAATAACAACAAGAAATGCTAAAAATAGCATCACTAAAGATAACATTTTAGGATATATTCCAATTTTAATTTGTCCTTGAATTAAAATTGAGAATTAAAATTCGAATTTAGTCTCACAAGCTATTTGAAAAATAACTAATTAACTCATCTTGAGTTAATTAGTTGGAGAAATTCAAACATGAAGTCTTTGTGAAGACATGCAACAATTATCCCTTTGATTGAGGAAGTTATCCCTTAATTAAGGAGATAAGGATGAGTTGTATTTGATTTGTAATTAGTTAGCTTAGTTAACCGAGTTAATTAGTTCCAAACAGTTTGAGGAACTAATTGTGAGTCAGTTAGTTATTGCATGCATACATGCAACTAGTGTTCTCCAGATAACTAAATATTCTCTCATAAATAACTCATGCATGTCAGTTCAGACAAAGACCCAATTGAGATTAAAGGCAGGGACAATGTACTATCAGTTGTAAGAATATTCCCATGAGGAAATATCTTGCATGTAGAAGGAATTCATTCCTTTAGGATTGCATAGTTTCTACAGAGGCAAGTGCAGTGTGTGTGATCATTATCACACTAGGTAACAACTGGAGCACTAGGAAAAACTGCGCAAGGAAATAGGAGGCTTGGAGGATAGAGGAGAAGGCATATGTGTTGTCTATTCAGTCTATGAGCAATAGTGAGGGATCGTACTGAGAGCTGGATAGCTTGAGAGCTAAATCTTTCTGTAATCCTGAGTTTTTTCCACTTGTATGATAATACAGATAGCGGGGTTTTTAGCTGAGGCTTTCCCCAGAGTATTCTTCTATGTTTCATGTGCGATTGTTTCTTCTTCTCTGTTATATGTGTTATGTTTGATCTTGCTCAAAATCGATTAAGCTTCCACAAGTTTGATAGTAGAAGTATATTAAGTATTTTTCTTTAGTTCATTTCATAATCAGATTAATCTACAGTGAGAATTTCTATATGGTATCGGAGCAAAGGTGATCATAGCTGTGAAAAACATACTGAAAAGGGAAAAGTTCAAAGTTTGAAGTTCTTGATTGTAGGTACAAAATCAATTTCTTATCACACCTCAAAATTCACCAATGGCATTCAATGGCTTGAGACTCGAGTATGCCCTAGATGGCAGCTCGAATTACATAGCATGGAAGGATCGCATGGAAGCGGTATTAGAAGACAATGGTTTGAAGGACTTCATTGATCAGGAAGTCCCCAAGCCAGTAGCAACTAATGCCCAAGAATTGGCAAAATGGAAGAAGTGTGTGGCAAGAACGAGGAGGATTATTCTACAGGGAGTTTGAGACCATATTGTCTTGAGTCTCCATGGGAAGGAGACTCTTATTTCAATGTGGAATACATTGAAGGACGTATATTATAATAGCAATTACCAGAGGAAGCTAGCGCTCAAGGACAAGCTTTGGAAAATAAAGTGTGAAAAGGGCAACATGATTTCTACATATATGAACAAGCTCACCACCTGCAGAGATGAGATTGAAAGTGTAGAAATAATGACAGCTGATGATGATATGGTGAGTCTTGCTCTCCTCAGTCTTCCTAAGAGCTAGCATAACCACCAGGACTCAGTGAATGGAAGAGAGAAATTGCCAGATTGGGAACAACTGTGGTTGGATCTGATGGAGGAGGAGATCAGGATGAGCACCAGATATGGTTCTTCATCTAAGCATGATGATGAAGAAAATCTAGCCATAGCAAGTAGGGTGAGGAAAGGCAAAGGGAAGGCTTCCCATTCCAAATTGAGTTCTTCCCAAGGAGGGAAGAAGATTGGCAAACCTAAAGTGAGATTCTTTAATTTTCATGAGGTGGGCCATTATGCAACTAATTGTCCATTGAAGAAATCCAAGAAGGGATCCTTGAAAGGATCAGAAGGTGAGGCACTGGCCTCACAGTTTGAATTGGATTTTACCCTCATCGCATGCATGGTTTCATTGATGGTGGGTTATGTTTGGTACCTGGATAGTGGAGCCTCATTCCACATGACTGGTGATAAGAGTTTATTCAATACCTTGGAGGAGAAAGACCTCAAGATGCACATAAAGATGGGCGATGATGGAAATTACCGTGTTTTAGGTGAAGGTATGGTTGTTTTTCAGAGGGAGCATGGAGCTCCTCTCACCCTAACTGATGTAAAGTATGTGCCTGAAGAAAAACTTGGTATTGGTCGTGATGTTGGAAGACAAAGGCTATGATGTAGTCTCCAATAAAGGAAAGACATTCCTGAGACACATAGCCATGGGTCAGACCAAGAGGATTGGGATTCAAGCGAAGAATCTCTACAAGCTGGAGGTATATGACTGTGCTACATTGAGTTCAAAAGCAAAATTGGTGCACAGCCAAGATATTGGCGAGTTATGGCAAAGACGGTTGGGCCACTTGCATCATGGGGCGTTGAAGATAATGCAGCAGATCTCTACCAGACTTCCCAAAGGTAAACTTGAGTAAGTGGACACATGCAAAGGTTGTACCTTGGGTAAGTATGCAAAATATTATTTTCATGATCGAGACAGTCGAGTTGAAGCAATGTTGGAGCGAGTTCATATAGATGTATGTGGACTATTCTCGAGAGCCTCCACCGCGAAACAAAGGTATTATGTGATTTTAATTGATGATTTTTCTCGTAAATGTTGGATCTATTTCATGTAAAATAAGGATCAAACCTTCTCAACGTTTTGTGAGTTCAAATATTTGGTTGAGAAAGAATCAAGGAAGAAGATCAGTGCCTTAAGAAGCGAAAATGGTGGAGAGTATGTCTCTAAAGAGTTTAATGACTTCTGTGTAGTGGAAGGAATTAAACAGGAGTTGACAACACCTCATAGCCCACAGTAGAATGGGGTGGCCGAGAGGAAGAACAGAATAATTGTGGGGGAAGCTTGGGCGATGCTGCATGACCAAGGCTTACCACTTCACTTGTGGGCTGTGGCATGCAACAAAACAGTCTATTTGCAGAATAGAAGCCGACATCACATTCTTGGGATGAAGATACCAGAGGAAGCTTTCTTATGGAAGAGACCAGATGTGGGTCACTTCAGGATCTTTGGTTCATTAGTATATTTCCATGTGACCAAGGATGCCTGGAGGAAACTTGAGCTGATAGTAGAGTTAGGGATAATTGTGGGGTACACTGATACACCCCACCACTATCAGGTGTATTTTCCTACCAGTTGGAAGACAGTGGTTCGCAGAGATCTTAAGTTTGATGAGCAGAAGGCCATGTGAGTTTCCTTGAGAGGGAGCTCCAACTATAGGCTATGGAGGAAATGTTGGTTCATAAGGAGGAGGAGCCTCAAACTGATGTGGAGCAGCCGCATGCAGAGGTTCCAGGAGTGGAGACATCCACTCAAGTAGAGTCTTCCAGATATGGATGGAAGTGCATGAGAGAAGTTGACAGATTGTTGTCGGATGCGAGAGAGAATGTGGGAGAACCATCTTCTCAGCGCGGACATAGGAGGTCACCTGATAGGTACATTGGATACATGGCCCTTATTGGGGGATGTGTAGAGACCGAGCCATCTTCCTTTGAGGAAGTAGTGCAACAGCCAATTTGGGTTGATGCTATGGTGGAGGAGTATGACTCCATAGTCCAGAACAATGTTTGGGATGTGGTCCCAAGACCGTATAACAAGTCAGTTGTGAGTTCCCATTGGCTTTACAAGGTAAAGAAAGCTGCTGATGGTAGTGTGGAGAAACATAAGGCAAGGTTTGTTGCTCGTGGTTTCTCAGAGGTTGAGGGGATCAACTATGATGAGACTTTTGCTCCTGTAGTAAGGTTCTCATCTATCAAATTGATGTTGGCACTATTAGCATAGATGGGTTGGAAGATCCATCAGATGGATGTGAAGATTGCATTCCTTAATGGAAAGATTGAGGAAGAGGTGTACATAGAGCAACCAGAAGGTTTTGAGACCTTTGATCGTGATTCGCATGTGTGCCAACTCAAGAGAGATTTGTATGGGTTGAAGCAAGCACCTTGTGCTTAGTACACTAGGATCGACAACTACTTCACTGGGTTTGGCTTCACAAAGAGTGAAGTGGATGAGAACTTGTACCACATCATGGTGGAAAGTATGCAGTTGATCATTGTTCTTTATGTTGATGATCTGATATTGACAAGTGATGATCAGTTGATCATGTCTTGCAAGGAGGACCTTGCAAGAGAGTTCAAGATGAAAGACATGGGTTTCATGCACTACTTTCTAGGCATGGAAGTGTGGTAGAAGGATGGGGAAGTGTTTGTGTCTCAAGGCAAGTATGCCAATGAGATACTCAGGAGATTCCACATGGAGAAGTGCAAGCCCATGCCGACACCTCTAGCAGGTAACTAGAGGAAGGAGGATGCTACTTCAGGAGAAGTGGTAGAAGCTACTGTATACAGGCAGCTTGTGGGTTCACTGATGTACTTAGTGAACGCACGACCATATTTGTGCTATGTGGTGAACCAGATGAGTCAAGCTATGGTTCAACCTACCAAGCTATTTTGGAAGGCGGCTAAGCATGTTTTGAGGTACCTCAGGGGCACATCTTAGTATGGATTATGGTACAGACAATCAGAGGGAGTGAAGCTACAGGGCTTCACAGATGCAGATTGGGTAGGGACTCCATCAGATCGGAAGAGCAAATCAGGAGGAATTTTCAACCCTGGTTTAGCTGTAGTTTCTTGGTACAGCAGGAAACAGAGGTCAGTTTCACTCAGCTCAGCAGAGGTTGAATACATGGCTGCAAGTCATGCAGCATGTGAGGCCATTTCGATGTGGAAAATTCTAGTTGGTTTGTTTGATCAGAGGATGGATCCAACTGCGATCTATTGTGATAATCAGAGTTGTATCAAATTCTTTGAGAATCCAGTATTTCATGACAGGTCCAAGCATATCGACATTCAGTATCATCATCTCAAAGGCTGTGTGGCGAGGAGGATCATGTTGTTGCAGTATATTTTGACCAAGGAGCAAGATGCTGACATTTTTACTAAGGCATTGTCAAAGTGTAAATTCAAGTTCCATAGAGACAAGATCGGGGTGGAAAATAATCCCTTTCTTGTTGAGAGGGAGTGTTCAAAATAGCAACAAGAAATGCTAAAAATAACATTGCTAAAGATAGCATTTCAGGATATATTCCAATTTTAATTTGTCCTTGAATTAAAATTGAGATTTAAAATTCGAATTTAGTCTCACCAGCTGTTTGAAAAATAATTAATTAATTCATCTTGAGTTAATTAGTTGGAGAAATTCAAAAATGAAGTCTTTGTGAAGACATGCAATAGTTATCCCTTTGATTGAGGAAGTTATCCCTTAATTAAGGAGATAAGGATGAGTTGTATTTGAGTTGTAATTAGTTACCTCAATTAACTGAGTTAAGTCCAGTTAAATTAGTTCCAAAAAACTTTAGGAACTAATTGTGAGTTTAGTCAGTTAATGCATGCATGCATGCAACTAGTTTTCTCCAGATAACTGAATATTCTCTCATAAATAACTCATGCATGTCAGTTCAGACAAAGACTCAGTTGAGATTAAAGGTAGGGATAGTGTACTATCAGTTGCAAGAATATTCCCATGAGGAAATCTCTTGCATGCAGAAGGAATTCATTCCTTGAGGATTGCGTGATTTCTATAGAGGCAAGAGCAGTGTGTGTGATCATTATCACACTAGGTAACAATTGGAGCACTAGGAAAAACTGCACAAGGAAATAGGAGGCTTGGAGGACAGAGGAGAAGGCATATGTGTTGTCTATTCAGTCTATGAGCAGTAGTGAGGGATTGTACAGAGAGATGGATAGCTTGAGAGCTAAATCTTTGTGTAATCCTGAGATTTTTCCACTTGTATGATAATACAAATAGCGGGGTTTTTAGCTGAGGCTTTCCCCAGACTATTCCTCTGTGTTTCATGTGTGATTGTTTCTTCTTCTTTGTTATATGTGTTCTATTTGATCTTGCTCAAAATCGATTAAGCTTCCGCAAGTTTGATAATAGAAGTAGATTAAGTATTTTGCTTTAGTACATTGCATAAGATTAATCTATATTGAGAATTTCTATACTCACCTGAGAACTATTAGATCCAACTTCTCGAAGGGCCTCCAAACTATCACTCCATTGATCTAAAGGTTGATAAGATAATGTTTCATTCGTAGGAAAGAGTTCTAATCCCATTAACATAATCCATGATATCACATCCCTATACATTGGTTAGTGGCTACATTGAATTGCTATAGTAAGTGATCACTTCACTTAATTCTCACATTCCTAACTGTTCCAAGTTTTAGCACATTGCTTCCAACATGGTATCTTCCCCCAACACTATGTGATGCTCACTGTTGTGACATATCTGCAGCATCCTTTCCCTATTTTGAAAAAAAATATCCCCACAATAGATATACATCCGATAACTGATTTTGGCCACGATAACTAAAATCACTTGACTTGCAACAAAAAGAAAATTTAACAATTTGACTAATTTATATACAAGAATTTTTTTTAATTTGGCCACTTCTAATATAACACATAAAACCAATTGTCCCTATACAATTCCAACTAACTTTTGTTCACATGGCCTTCTAAGTGTTCACCATCAAGCTTCTCCAGATGTACTTCACTTGTATTTGTGATAGTCTTGACTTTGTATGGTCCTAGATGATTCCTTTGAAGCTTCCCTAGGTGCTTTAGAAATTTACTGTCATAAAGAAACACTAGATATCCATATTGGTACTACTATTTTTAATACATCTATCATGCCAAGATTTACCTCAGGCCTTTTGCACATTTTGATGAAAATTTGTGAGCATCTGATCTTCTTGCAACTACATCAATTATTCAAGCCTTATGCTCCAAGGCACCCGATTCAATCATCTAGATAAAAGAAGCTATCTAAAAACTAGGTAGTAGAAACTCCATGGGCATCACCACTTCCTTCCCATACACCAACTTAAATGTTATTTGTCTTGTTAATCATTTAAAATTTGTAATGTAAGGCCACAATAATGTAGGTATTTTAATATGCCAATCATATATGTTTGCATTACAAACCTTTGTTATGGCATTATCTAAGATTTTTATTAAAGGATTCAGCTGTACCATTTTCTTAGGGGTGGTATAGGCTACTTTTTTATGGTAAATCTCAAGCTCCTAGGTAAATGTTGCAAAAATGTTATTCAAAAAATGGGTACCTTGGTCACTCATCAAGATCATAGGACAATCCAACCAAGTATACTTACCCCCGTTAACCTCATAATCATATCCAAAATAAAAACACATCAATTTTTTACACTTGGACAAGTTATTAATTACATGTTTGTGCACAACCCACCATCGCACAATAGTTGCTTTTAAGGAAACATCTACTAGTAACAACCTCAATTTCTCAGGTACCTTCTGCTCAAACTCATGAACCAAAGATCTATCATTAGTTATAGCATCATGCCTAAGAGGATCTTGTATTTAGGTAACAATCCATAAAATTACAGAAGTGATGTGTGTGCACCTTTTGGTCTAAACTTCATGCAGTCGGTTTTTCTCATTCTCTAGTCCTTCTTCAAAATCCAAAGCATAGGAACCAATGCTATGCCAAATGAGCATCCCCTCTGTAGTTGGGTTGACATAATCCTCTCTCTACATAATGATATTATAAATATACATCTAACTCCTCTTAAATTGATTCAACATACCTATCACCTTCACCCAAATCTAGCGGGCAATTACCCAAACATCACCAGACTCAAAATTGATCTTCCTTTTCTTTAGGTTAATGATCACTTGATTGAAGAAGGCCCAATCAATTACCATTAGAATTGGATATGGGTTGGTGTTATAAAAAGTCTCTGACTTAAAAAGATGCGAGATTCATAACCCCATCAATATCTCTCTCAGAATTTGATAGTCTACCAATAGGAAAATTCTATATTGATTTTCCATATTTAGTTGGATAGGGAACCAAGTTAGCTTAGGACTCCTTATCATCTCCCAAGTCTTCTTAGGCAGAATATTAACATCAGAACCTAAACTGAGGATAATATTATTCATGTCATAAGCTCCTATCTACACCTAAACTTGAACTCTCAACTAGTTCATTTCTTCCACGTGACCTTATTCACTATGCACTCTGGAATTTGCACACCTACACCCTTTGGCTCCTTAGTGCATGGATTGGTCATCCTACGAAGATTCTACAAGGAACCATCATCTTGCATAATCTCCAAAAAACTCTTCAAAAATTCTTTAAGAGAGTTATCGCTAGTTTCATTACTTTCAACGGATGTCCTGTCATAAACTCTGAGTATATCATATATTGTCCTATCTTCTAGAACATCCCACTATGACGCAACAAACTCCATGTGCACCTCCATATAGGAGTTTTTCTCCTTTAGTAGATCGAAATTAGGTGGAGGATTTTCAACCTTCCTCACCCACTGATTGGTATTCATCTACTTGGAAACACATGTCCCAATCTTAACACCTCCATGTGTAACCACCTGTAAGCATGGCTAATCTTGGCATGGTTATGTAGTAATATTCTAAAGGTTTTTCCCCTTCTTCTCTGGTAATTTTGTGAGCAACTATGGGTAGTCCTCCATTATATGATCTAAAGCTCTGCAATCTACACATGTCAACGTAGGATTGGGACAATCCCTAGCAAGATGTTCTAGTTGTCCATAGTTGTAATAGATGACTTATCCTCCTCCTCTCATGAAATTTCCTTGTCTTAGACCGTTCAGGTTTTAACCCTGTACAAAAATTACCTACATACGAATTCTAAGAACAAAAAATAAACAATGTGAGAGCATAGCACATAAAACACTTATACACAGAGATTTTCCCCTCGATCCCAAAACTGGGACTACCAAATTGATTTTTCATTATATTCCTTTCAATGTTACAATACATATTTATACATGCCAAATCACCCAATACCATGGACCGAAAAACCATCACGCCCAAACCATGTGCTAAAACCATAGGTAGGTTCGTCCCACCTAATATAGGGTCCCAAAAAAAATTCCCATGGCGTTGCCCTGAACTCGGTAGAGGGGGGGTTCCCGCCCCCCTCAACCCCCCTGGACAGGGGGGGCTCCTACCCCCCTGTGACCCCCGCACTACACAATCGGCACAACGAAGGGGGGGCTCTGCCCCCCCCTCTAACCCTTCAGTTAACTATGGGGCCTAGTTGTGGAAAGAATATAACACAACCCAACAGCCTGGTCCTCTAGATCCTCTTCCTGCCATACCCCAAATTTGGGCCAGCTGATTGAATGCTCCATGTTGACCATAGTTTTTCACCACTCCCTCTTATGCTTCTTGTGCTCTACATGCATCCACAAAATGGTCTCTCACCAGCTCTAAAGAATGACAATGATGAATTTCATGACCAACGAATTTTCAAAAATCATAGAACAGAGTCCTCATGGAAGTCTTGTATTTTTTCATCATAGGATAGTTTTGGGGTGTGTGCCCACACACTCTACATATCTTTCACCAGAATCCTCTTCCTTGCGCAATCAATTTAACTGCTCCCATTACCATGTACTCTATTAGCATGGGAGATTTGTTCTTATGGTGTCCCTCCTTTTTGCAAGTTGTGCACCAGACCTCTATGCACTTCTCCTTTCCTTTCATCAAATCCTGCAATCAAGTTGTGAGCGCAACCATCTGTGCATGTAGATGATAAATTCCAAAACTTTCTCTTTTTGTGGCTACTACTCCTCCATATGCTTCCAACTTCAGTGTGATCTCCAAATCTTGATCTTGAATCTAAATACTTTGGTGCATCAATGGTACTCGTATATGTGGTAATATGCCAACAATGAACCATTCTTTGTGTTGTTCGTCTAAGATTTCAAATGTCAGTTGACCCAACAATACTTTAAATCACTTATCATACTCCCACACAAACTGATTTGGCTTCTACCTAATCTATTTCAACTCAGTAATACATTGGGATGAGAAATTAGGTCTTCAAAACTCCTTCAACATTGTTTGTTTGATGTCTACCAATGTGCACAGATTTCCAACGAGAGCATTATTCTCATACTTCGTATACCAATTCAAGGTGTGATCCCTAAATGTAGTCTCCAAAACTGCACAATCTTGGTAGCATCACCCTGAACACTATTGGCAGCCCATATTGCCTCATATACAAATAAATTTTTCTCTAGGTATTCATTTCTAGAACCATGGGAAATTAACATCTTTGAAGCATTTTCCATCTTTTTCTTAATACTAGCTCCTGGAAATGACCTACTAGGTGTATTCATTGTGACATGCACCTTGTGCACTATGCTTCACTAGAGGACTCTCTGGTCCACTATTTCCCAAGCTACCAAACTAAATTCTATTGCTATCCTGACTATCTTCACTCTCTTTGCTAACTAATGTATGCAAAACAATACTAGTAGAACTGACCTTTGTAACAATAAGTGCACATGGGGTCACAGATTTGACACAAGGTGCTAAGTAGGGTTTAAGGCATGCACATCCTTTGGTATTCTTAGGATAGATTGTGAAGGTTCCCTATCCTTTCCTTCCACATGTGGTATGCCAATGCACAATATTTTGGACTTCTCTAGTCTCCATGACTTCTCCTTCTCCTATGAACTTTAGCTACCTTATTCACTAGAATTCGATAAATTGCAAGAATTGATGTAGAACTCTCTCCTCTGTCACTTTTATCCTGAAACTTTCTACCACTACGCAAAACAACACTTTCAATCTCTATCATATTTCTCTCTCCATGCCCTTCTTAACTTAAATTCTCTAGCATACCTTTTCATGATCTTGTTCAGGGATCTTCCACATCTCCGTCATCCTCTTCCTCCTCCTCCTTCAACCCAACCTTATTCCCTCATATTACTACCTAGACATCCCCTAGCTCACCTGTTGGTTAGCGGATCCCCCCATAACATGTTTTTGGGGCTTAAAGCTCGAGTTTTGGTCAATGTAATGTAAAGACTCCACGGAGTATGGGTGTGGAGTGCGAAAGTCTAGGAGATGAGTCATAGGGTTGTCCACCCTGAAATAATGTAATTTAATGTAAAGTGTGTCGGCCTACCCATGGTCCGCGAACCATGGGATTGTATAAATAGAGCGAGGCTCTAAGTGTAAAATAAGTTTTTGGGGAAAGCAAGCAATAGATAGATGCGAAGGCATGGTTAGAAGATAGAAGTGGATCTGAAGTGGATCTGAAGTGTATTGGGTCGTAGTAGGAGGTAGAGGCTCTGCAGCTAAGTGTGTAGAGGCCTAGTAGAGTCCGCAGCAAAATGAGCAGACCCCTGCAGCTGAGTGTGCAGTGCGGAGTCGGGTTTGTATTGAACTAAACTTGAAAAGTATTATTAATAAAGCTAAGTTGATTCAGCATATTGTGCATCTATTTTGTAGATCTATATTTTGATGTTATGCGTTAATGGTATCTGTTTATTTATATGCGCGCACTTGTATGAATGCTTATGTATGAAAAACTTCTAATTAATTAGCGAACAAGACCTAATTAAGGGACACTTGTGTAATTCACACTGGTCACACTGTGGCTAGCGTTGCATGAAGGCAGTACCACAGGACAAAGGAGCTCGCTGGTACGCGTAACCTAGTAAGCACGAAGGTTGAATCGCGTACCTATCGCCCCATATCATATATCCCCGGGGTGCAAAAACTTGGTTCCAACACCCTCCCATACTACTTCGGGTGAGACCTCAGTCTGTGCTTTGCGGACTATTGCTGAAAGGGCCAGTAGCACCAGGATCTTCTTGACTAAACTCATCGCTGAACCTGGGTTAGGCCCCACGTAGTCAACAAATGGTTTCGTTGCCGGGATTGGGATCTACCTCAGGGATGTCTGATGTCATGCCACTGGAACCCAACAAATAAGGAAATTGAAGAGTGGTTGGACAAGAAGATTCACGAGTTCGCGGCAAAGGAAAACAAAACTTTGCAAGTATTTGAGAAAAAGTGACTGGATCGCTACGTGTATACGGAAATCCACAAGATTTTCTTTGCATCCTTTCCTTGTGAACTGTATGAGTGGGTCACGAGGTTAGCCAACAGCTAGGGAAGGTCTAAGCTTGACAAACCAATAGTGTGGACTCCAGAATTAGTGCATAGAATAAAGGCATCAGAAGATAATATCACGCGAATCGTGGACCATTGGCTCGACCTGATAATTGGGGATTTATCTCTAAGTTCGCTGTAGACGTGACCGTGAGCTACAATGAAGTAGAACGACGCTTCCTCAAAGGGCCCGAGGTAAGTATATTAAGTCTTTAAATACTTGGATTAAGATTCTATTTTGTGAAAAGAGGGTCATGAGAATACATTAATGTTTGGGACAACGAAGAGCAGAAAGATCTACAAAAGTAGTGACGAATTAGGAAACAGTCCCTTAATTTCACCTTCGCGAGAGAGCAAGGAAGAGCTTGCTAAGGTCTCTCCAAGAAGCGTGGTCAGTTTGATAAGGCAGCGTATTCCAAAGTTACCACCTCCACCCATGCCACCACCCACTTCACCTCCCTCACCTCCATCTCCACCCACTCCACCTCCACCACCTCCACAGTTCAGTATGGCGAACACGATCAAACTACCAATATTCAGAGGGGTAGGGAATGAAGATCCGGACCAATTCTAGTTCGTAGTAAGGGTAGTATGGGAAGTGCAAGGTGTCACATACGACAATATTAAGAAGGATACATTGGTAAGTGTACTGCAGGATTGCGTGTTGACATGGTATATCAAGCACTCTAACAACTACCCGAACGTAGGAATAGCGGAAATCCAAATCACACTAAACAAGGAATTCAACAGGCCAAAGTTAGAAACACAATTAATCATCAGGTTTAAAGAGATCGTGATGCTTCCAGGTGAGGCCCCCTGGGATCTACACCAAATACTAAAGAGTACAATCTGCGAGGCCAATATGACACTAACGGATGCACAACATCGTGCATGGTTTGTGGCATCTCTGACACGGCACTTGAGGATGAATTTGTCACAACAGAAACTTTCCACCTAGGCCAAATCATTAGAAATGCTGATGAGGTTGCATGAGGCCCCAATATAAGACCCTGGCTTGGGAGTTCAACACATCCACATGCAAGTACAGAATCTATGCCTGGAAATGCAAAGTTTGAAGCAGGATAGGGCATCACGGCCAAAGGCACGCGAGGAGGTATGGTGCATAAAATGTAAAGGCTAGGGCCATGACAAGGATCACTGTCCAGTATTCACAAACTACTTGGCAGGAGGTGGGCCGATGCCATTGAGACCAGAGGCATAGGAAGGGCCAAGTGCGAAACCATCTTTATAGTGTGTGATCTGTCAGATAGGAGGAAAACACACGATGGATAATTGTCATTTGTTGTAGAAGTATACATAGACTCCCCAACAGTTTTTTGTAATTTATGTTGGTCAGTACACCACAATGAGCGCACTTGTTACAACTACAAGCTAATGATGGATAGGACCCCAGCTGATAGGATGCAAACAAAAATGCGAGCCATTGACCCAGCTGCAGGGATGGTGCATGCTGGATTTCAAGGGTGAGGTCAAGGATGAGGAGGAATGGGACTAGGAAGGGGCCGTAGACAGTTAATTTGTTACAATTGCAGAGGAACATGGCACTATGCCCGTGATTGCACCAACTCGACGAGGATATCCTGTTCATACTGTTCTTAGTTTGATCATGAAACAGTAGATTGTCCTACGTTGATCACACAGATGTGCGAGAAAGGGGTATTCCAGCCTCCTCCAACTCAGAATATACAAATGATGAGGTCTAAACCACACGAAGAAGACCTGAATGTAAACATGATGCTCAGAAGCGGTGCAACCATGGGAAAGGATAAGGGGAAGTAGCCAGAGGAAGATACATGAGTTTGCAAGGCTATTGTAAATGAACCTGAGTTTGACTTAGAGCGCACGAAGGAGATGTTCATGGAAGCTAAGAAGAGTTTCACAGAGGCCTCCACTTCAGGTAGTAAGGATCAACCAGAGCCAGGAATGGATCCTTCAATGCTTACTACCTTCTGGAGACATGAATTAAATTGTTGCGTGACAACAAGGCAGATAAGGGACTACAAGAGCTAATCACTAGGTGCACATGGTCAGGAGAACCATGCGTAGTCCAGAAATTAGGGAAGCATGCATTGCGCACCGGGAGGGAAATGAGATTGATTGTGCAAATTGGTGAGTATGAAAGGGATTAGGTAATCCTAGATTTGGGTTCAGACATGAATGTGTTATAGAAGCAAACATGGGAACGCATGGGTAGGTCCACGTTGCAGTGGTCCCCTATTCAATTACGAATGGCGAACCAACAAAAGATTTTGTCCATGGGGAGGTTGGAAGGGGTAACAATTAATATTGAAGGCACGAGCACACAGACTGACTTTGAAGTGATAGAGATTGTTGATGACAACAATCCCTATCCCACATTGTTAGGAATAGATTGGGCCACTTATATGAATGGATTCATCAACCTGAAGAAGCGAAAGATGATATTTGAGAAAAAGTCAGTACACATAGTAGTCCCACTAGACCCAGCCGAAGGAGTGTGCCACACTGAACCAGTGCGCGATGATGAAAGCGCTGATGAGCTGGATTGTGTTTACAAGATAACTGTGCGAGACTAGGATCGGGTGAATCTGAATGCAGATGGGATAATCTTGTGGGAGTGGGAAAGCTCCTGCACTTTGGATTTAGACGAGGAAATAGAATGATGGCAGAATTGGTTGCACGAAGTGACAACACTGAATTGCAACATGATGGTTAGATCACTACATTGCATGACAACAGAGGCAAGGGAATTGCCAATATATGATGGAGTGACAGTGGTGGATGAATTCCTGGATAAATTTGAAATCGCAGTACCAGAACAACAACAATTCGATGCGCTGAAATGGACACTATGCGCAACACTTACACGATGGTGGAGTATATGTCAAAGAAAGATTGAGGACTGGTGCAAACGCAGAAGGATGATGTGGCTACAGTTTAGAAGACCCCAGCTTCGACCAAGAGTTGGGCAACCAGGACAGAGCATCTTACGCGCTCACCTGTGTCGATGGGTACAAACTTGTGCTGTGCAATCCACGAGAACATACCGCAAACTAGGGATCGAAAATTAGAACAGAATGCAGCAACAAGAAAAGTGACGCGCACCACAAATGTTCCATGCAGAAACATTCAAGAAGGTATGGGGAATCTTGAACAGGGTTCACCAGGCGAGACGAACTAATTGGGACCTGCGCATACCAGCGGTTGGATGGGCCTATAGGGCCATGTGCAAAGACCTAAGCTTGGAAAGGATTCCAACACTGAAGAGCAGAGACGAGACCATAAGAGAAAAGAGGAATCATAATGCAACAACTCCTTCAGTTGGGATAGTAAGTGAGAACCGAACAAAGAAATTATGCCATTACGGGAAGCCATTCAGCAAGGGAATATTAAACTTCGCAAACTTGAAGAATATCAGGTACAACTGAGGAAGAAAAGTAGGCTAATGGATGAAGAAATCAACAAACCGGAAACCAAAACTGCGCAAGATAAACTAAGAATGACAGGACAAGATATGAGTGGTGATACTACTGCATTAGAAGATTTCCACCAAGAATTTGTGGCTTTTCTACCATGGCTGCGACTACACCTTACTAGTCAAAGTAACCAGTGGAGTGCACCACATAAGGAAGAATGCATGATGCTAACTGTCCTGAGGGAAATTGAGGAGTGCTTGCAGACTAGGCTGGAAACTGAATTGAGGCCTTGCACAAGTGGTGCGACCACTTGACTATCTGTAGGGAGCATAGTCGCAATGCTCCAAGTAGTTGAAAGAGAGAGTGGGACTACAAAAGAGTCTGTAGGGGAGCTGCACAATAAGGGGGTTGCGAGCAGGGTTAGTATGTCACAGGGGTCATGCCCACGCATAGGGGGTTTCACTGCTACGCGGGTAGGCTGGGAGATGACTGTTGGTGTCACTATTCATGATAAGAGGTATAATTTAAGGCAAAAAGGAGTGGGTAGCAGGCAATTAGGACACAACTTAAGAGCTAGATTTGGGACAATTTTCCACCAAGAAGGTATTAATGACCCAGAAGTGGGGGGAAGGTTCGAATTCAAATTCAAAAGATGCTATAAAACCCACAAAGCTAGCCACAAGGCAACACTTGGTCGTTTGAGAATTGAGCAAGTACAGAGCATTGAGCACCGCATACTTTTACCACCTTCAAGTATAGACATGATGACGGCTGCTAGAACAAGACTGCGATTCGCTGAAGTTACCATGTAGCCCCATATAACCCATGAGGAGCCTGGAGAAGCGGCAACTATGCCAGAAGTTCCAAAATCACCACAAATGCCGAAGTCGCGGAAATATAAGCAAATGATGGGGCCAGTCTGTGTATCCCCAAGAAAACCATGGTTTGGCAAATTGTCAATGACAGAGAAGGGAAAAGCTGTCACCATTGAAACAGATGAGGAGGAGGAAGACTTGTAAGCTTTGATCGCTAAAATTGAGGTGCAAGACAATGAGGTCGAGGATGTATTCCAAATGTCTTCCATGACAAAGTTTCCTCCATACATCCCCCCATGGAAGTGGAAAGCCAAGATATCGAAGGACCTGGAGGCCATGAAGAGTGCGCTCCAGACCTTGCTCCTCCCTGATGATATAAGGTTTGAAGGTCTGCCATTGGGATGGGTACCTACCATGAAGTTCAAGGATTGGGACCTCGCGGACAACGAGAAGTTCCCATAGTTAGCCGCAGAGAAGTTAATGAAGCAGAAATGGTTGCGCGGTGTGGAGAAGGTTGGGTTACTCCACCTGTGATGGATACCCCACTACCATCGCGTGCCCATCACCATTTTTGTCATTAGGCAACTACTGTGCCTGGTGCATGATGGATATCTCTAGCTTGAGGAGCCTATTCCCATCACAATGGACCTAATTCATCAAATTTCTCAACTACTAGTCAAAGGACACGACCCTTCGGCCAATGCAGGAAAAAGCAACGACTTGTCCCTTGCAGAAGCTATGAAGGCCAAGTATAAACTAGAAAAGAAAAAGTGAGAGTACACAATAGCAAGCATTAAAGACAAATGGGTGTGTGTTACCACCCAGCTACTGGCTAGAAAGATAATGAGGAAATGTCATGCCAACGAAGTACCAACGTCTGTGATTGCGTTGGCAGAGCAGTGCGTAGAGGGGGTCCAGTTCAACTTGGCGCAGTTCCTCTGTGACGATTTTTTGACGAACTGTAGGGTGGCCTAGGAGCAGGGTAAGACCTTCCAATATGCGTGGTTATTCTTATCCATCATGTTGGTTGCTAGGGAGCTACTGGAGGATAGCCAATTTCCCACTATTGAGGATGATATGCCTGAAGCCGCGAGGTACACCTCACTCTGGGCTACAAAAGATGTGAAGATGATTCTAGAGATAAAGGTGTTCTGGGTGTTCGTGGAGGCAAGCATCTGAAAGTGGGTCAATTAAAGGCCATGCTTATCCCCTATGGTTCATAACAGCTTGCAGAGCATGGCAAAATTCAAGGCAGATATGCATAACCTGTATATCTGGGCATGCAAGGATCCAACACAGAAATGGGTGAAGCTTTTGTTCATCGCAACGGACGATGTGATCTTTGTAGTAATGGAGTCATGGCCTCCAGAATGGCATGCCCCAGACTTGGAAGAAATGGAGAAGGCCACAGCCCAGCAAAGAAAAAAGGACATGCACAGCTCACTAAAAAAGACGCCATGAGCTAGTAGTAGCTGCACAGCAGAAGACGACTCATGCAGCAACAATAACGCAGATAGTAGAAACCACAACAACACCAAGAAGCGAGCCAAAGGAGGGCCATGAGATGTCCACGGGGCAGTAGACCGAGGAAGTAGACAGGACAGCAAAATGCATGGACCCAGGTTCCGCATCGACCTAACTTAAGTGGCCACGCGACCCTGAGAAAACAGCTCCCAGGAAGAAGGTAAAAGAAACAAAGACGCCCATCAACTTGATCACGCTCACAAAAATTGATCTATTTGAGATCAGCGAAATGATTCGTGAGGTCACAAAGGACGCGCTCTAGGAACTGAGGATGGAGTAGAACACTATGTTAGGGGCGCTCAGTGCGCAGTTACAAGGCTTACAGGTACAACCCCCCCAAACAGGTACAATAGCTCAACACGTTGCAGCAAGAACTGCTGAGGCCGAATAGATGTTGTGCGCTTGTATGAATAACCCCTTCGTATTTCCCGAAGGCGTGCTCACAACAGCAAGTGCGGGTGACCAGGCTACGATAAGCAGCATGGAAGGCATTGGCCTGAACTTGGCCACCCCGTCATGTGAAATTCTGTACCAACTACAGGATGGGGTCATCGCAGAGCTCTGTGCCTGGGAAGGCCGTGCAATCGAGGTCTTGAATGAGAAGAAAGTTGACATGGACTAGCTCAACCTCCAGCGTGATGAGTTAGTTGCACAGGCTCACATACTAGAGTAGGCAGTAGAAGATGCATGCAAGAGCATCCCCGAGTTGGCTGTGCCAACAGAACTACTAGTAGCAGAATGGGTCCATAGATTGGCAGCCGGAGTCCGCGAGGCTAGGGAGGAAATGAAAAAGGTTCAGTTGGAGTTGAACCTATAGATCACTGAGCTGCGATTGAAGGCGTAGCCCTCCACACCCCTAGAAGTCAGACAGTAGTGCACCCGCACTATCCAGATGGGGTTGGAACAAATTATCCAGACGATACAGGGTTTCACTAGGATGTTGGAGCAAGAACTAACCATACTTACACACCTGCAGGAAGACCCGAATCTACAATGCCTAGAGACAGAGGTGCGCAAGTTGTAGCAAGAGTACGATAGTGTCGCAGGCACCATGTAGATGGTTGTCCTTAATCAGTGACTCAGCATATTACAACAGGAAAGGGCACTGAAGGACCAATTAGATGCCGCATGCCAAAAAGAAGCCCTGCTTAAAGCACGCATCCAACCATGGATAGATGAAGCTTTCACAATTACTGCTACCATTGAAGGGAAGCTGGCACAGATGCAGGAACTTTATGCAGTACGACAGGAATGTGACCCTTCTTGCAAAGGTTCAGAGATACATGTGCAACAAGTACAACAGGCAGTGGAATAGTGTGTTATGGACACCAAAGTTGCGCGAGACCTGCTACATGGACTTCATGCAAAGATCGCCACACCAGTAGAGTGACTCAAGACGAGTGATGATGATTGTGTTGGGGGCCTGTTGGGCAGCAAATCCCCCCACAACATGTTTTTGGGGCTTAAAGCCCGAGTTTTGGTCAATGTAATGTAAAGACTTCGCAGAGTACGGGCGCAGAGCACAAAAGTCTAGGAGATGACTCATAGGGTTTGAAATAATGTAATTTAATGTAAAGTGTGTTGGCCTACCCATGGTCCACGGATGGGATTGTATAAATAGAGCGAGGCTCTAAGTGTAAAATAAGTTTTTGGGGAAAGCAAGTAACAGATAGATGCAAAGGCATGGCTAGAAGATAGAAGTGGATATGAAGTGTATTGGGTCGTAGTAGGAGGTAGAGGCTCTGCAGTTGAGTGCGCAGATGCCTAGTAGAGTGCGCAGCTAAGTGCGCAGGGAGGAGTCGAGTCTGTTGTTGGGTAGCGGATCCCCCCATGGCATGTTTTTGGGGCTTGAAGCCCAAATTTTGGTCAAGTATAATGTAAAGACCCCGTGAAATGTAGGCACGGAGCACAAGAGTCTAGGGTTGTCCGCCCTAATATAATGTAATTTAATGTATAGTGTGTTAGCCTACCCATGGTCCACAGACCATGGGATTGTATAAATAGAGTGAGGCTCTATGTGTAAAGGAAGTCTTAATTTTTGAGAAGTAACAGATAAATGTGAATGCATGGTTAGAAGTCAGAAGTAGATCAGAAGGTATTGGGTCTTAATCATAGGTAGAGGCTCTGCAACTGAGTGCGCAGAGGCCTAGTAGAGTCCATAGCTATGTGCGCAGACCCCTACAGCTGAGTGCATAGGGCGGAGTTGGGATTGTACTTGGACAAAGAATTAATAAAAAATAAGTTGATTCTAAAATATTGTGTGTCTATGTTTCAGTTATATTTATGCATCTCTTTACAGTTTTATGATTATTCACACTTGTTATGGATGTTGAATGATTAATGAGAATATTGGGTCCACACAATTAAGTTAAGATCTATAATAATAGCATAGTAAGGATAAAGGATCTAGGCAACACCTATTATCGTTCTTTATAGAGTTGGGCGGAAGTAGTTGCACAAGTTGCGAAGGACAGACGGTTGTGCAGAGCAGCGCAAGCACACAGGTTCAGTTCACGAACTTCCTAGATTTCATCAAGACATCTCTAGGGTGCGGAAACTTTGTTCCATCACCCTCCCATACTACCTCGGGTGAGACTTCAATCGCGCACTGCAAACTGTTATCGAAAGGGACGGTAGTTTCAGGATTTGTTTGGCTAAATCACTTCTGAACCTGGGTTAGGACCCAACAAGCCAACAAATGGTTCTATTGCCAGGACCAGGATCTGTTGCATAAAAATTTTCACCTTGACTTTCTCCAATTAGTGTGAGTTTATCACCACTCATACCTTCCTCCTTTGCAAGTCTTAAACCTCAGTTCTTCATATCAAACCTTGAAAATAAGAGAAAGACCTTAAAAATCTCTAAAACTCTGGTTTCGCACTTTCTCTTAGCATTACCTGTAGTCCCGCACCTATTGGTCATTTCCCTTGCACACTTGACTGCTCTGTCTCTGTGTTATGGGTGCGAACCCCTGTAAAATTTAAAAAGGCGCAAGTACATTCTTAAAAACTCACTTTGAGTCATTTCTGGAAGCTTCTAGGGGGAATCTTGAGGTGGCAAGTTCGCTCCTTAAAGGTTCATGTATCCCATGCCTTAAGGAGCTAACCCCTTGATGTGAGGAGATTATCCCTTTGAATGAGGACTCTATCCATTCAATGGTGGACCTGTAACCTCCTTCCTTTGCACTATAAAATGAAGCATTGGGTTGGTTACTTGGGAGGTTGAAAGCTGAATATTTTTGAGGTGAAATGTTGCTGGAACTTAGTCTTCCTAATTGAGCTTTTGAGAGGAGAGATTACATACCTTCTTGATCTCATTTGGAAGAGAGTGAGGCTTTTCAAAGTAGAGGAGATCCCTGTTTGGACCCTGGGAAGATCTTGTACAACATCAAGGCACCAAAGGTTGTAAAGTTATTCTATTTCAAAGTCAATACAATCAAGTTTATTTTTCTCAATAAGCTGTGTTTTATGGTTTATTTCATGGATTCCTTGATCACCATGATGAACATGATTTATTATATTAGCTATGTAGGTGTTATTTGATGTGTGCTTATTTGTGATTGCAGGTTCTTATTTCGGATGGTTGGAGCATGGATGCCACAAACTAGCATTGGACTTAAGGTAGGGTCTAAACACCTCTTTAGTTTTTATTAATGAATCGCAATATGTTTAGAGAAATGTAGATTTGCTTGTCCTGCTTGTTGCTAGATATCTGTTGATACTAGGGAGATCGGCCTTGTCTATAAGATTGATTTATTCGGCCAACAGGATCTGCCTAAGGGATGTCTAATGTCGTGCCACTAGAACCCAACAAAGAAGGAAATTGAAGAGTGGTTGGACAAGAAGATTCACTAGTTCGCGACACAAGAAAATAGAACTTCGCAGGTATTCGAGAAAAGGTGGTTGGATTGCTACGTGTATACAGAAATCCACAAGATCTTCTTCGCATCCTTTCATTCTAAACTATATGATTGGATAGCAAGGTTAGTCGACAGCCAAGGAAGGTGTAAGCTCAACCAATCAATAGTGTGGAATCTGGAATTAGTGCACAAACTAGAGGCATTAGAAGATAAGATCGCGTGAGCTGTGGACCATTGGCTCAACCGGATAATAGGGAGATTTATCAATGAGTTTGCGGTAGACACGACTATAAGCTACAGCGAAGAAGAACGACATTTTCTCAAGGGACTGCAAGGTAAGTACATTAAATCTCTGAATACCTAGATTACGACGTTATTATGTGAAAAGTGGGTTATGCGAATACATCAATGTCTAGAATGACGCGGAGCGAAAAGATCTACAAAGGTAGCAGGGAATTAGGAAGCAGTCCCTTAATTTCATATTTGCGAGAGAGCGAGGAGGAGCTCGCTCAGGTCTCTCTGAGAAGTGCGGTTAGTTTGATAAGACTAAACATTTCGTAGTTACCACCCCCACCCACGTCACCACCCGCTTCACCTTCTTCACCTCTATCTCCACACACTCCACATCTACCAAACCTACAGTTCAGCATAACGAGCGTGATCAAGCTACCCATATTCAAAGGAGTTGGAAATGAGGAACTGGACTAGTTCTAGTTCATGGTAAGAGTAGTGTGGGAAGTGCAAGGGGTCACGGATGACAACATTAAGAAAGCTACATTGGTGGGCATGCTATAGGATCACGTGTTGACGTGGTATATCAAGCACTCTAATGATCACCCAAATGTAGGAACAGTAGAGATCTAGAATGCGCTAAATAGAGAATTTAGTCGGCTGAAATCAGAAACATAGTTAATCATTAGGTTTAAAGAGATCGCGATGCTTCCAGGCGAGACCCCCCTGGGATCTGGATCAACAGCTAAAGAGTATGATCCGTGAGGCTAATATGACGCTCATGGATGCACAACATTGTGCATGGTTTGTGGCATCTCTAACACTACACCTAAGGATGATGTTGTCACAACAGAAACTTTCTACCCAGGTTGAAGCATTGGAAATGGCGATGAGGTTGCATGAGACACCAATACAGGATTCGGGGCTGGGAGTTCAACAAATCCATGCACAACTATAGAATCTCTACCTGGAAATGTAGAGCTTGAAGTAGGATAGGGCACCACGGCCAGAGGTGTGTGAGGAAGTGTGGTGCATAAAATGCAAAGTCTAGGGCCATGACAAAGACCACTGTCTAGTATTCTCAAACTACTTGGCAGGGGGGGGGCAATGCTGATGAGACCGGAGGCACAAGAAGGGCCAAGTACGACACCCATGTTATGGTGTGTGACCTGTCATATAGGAGGAAAACACATAATGGATAATTTTCATTAGTTGCAGAAGTATACACAGACCCCAACAGTTGTTTTGTAATTTCCGCAGATCAGTAGGCCAAGACGAGCGTACTTGTCGCAACTACAAGTTAATGATGTATCAGACCCTAGCCTATAGAATGTAGATAGAAACGCGAGGCCTTGACCTAGCTGTGGGGATGGCGTGCTCTGGATTTTAGGGGCGAGGTCGAGGACGAGGAGGAATGGGACCAGGAAGGGGTCGCGAACAATTAATTTGCTACAATTGCGAGGGACCAAGGCACTACGCCCGCAATTGTACCGACCCAATGAGAATATCCTGTTCATACTATGCTTAGTTCAATCATGAAGCAATAGATTGTCCTATGTTGATTGCACAGATGCGCGAGAAAGGGGTACTCTAGCCTCCTTCGACTGAGACTATCCAAATGATGAGGTTTGAACCACGTGAAGAAGACCCAAATGTGAACATGATGCTCAGAAGTAGTGCAACCACAGGGGAGGATAAGGGGAAGCAGCCCAAGGAAGATACATGGGTTCGCAAGGCTCCTATAAAGGAACCTGAGTTTGACCTAGAATGCGTAAAGGAGACATTCATGGAAGCTAAGAAGAGCTTTGCAGAGGCCTCTACTTTAGGTAGTAAGGATCAACCAGAGCCAGGGATGGATCTGTCTATGTTTACTACCATTCTGGAGACATGCATGAAGGTGATGCGTGATAATAAGGTAGTTAGGGACTACAGGAATCGATCACCAGGTGTGTAAGGTCAGGAGAACCACGCGTAGTCCAGAAATTGGGGATGCATACATTGTGCACTGGAAGGGAGATGAGGTTGACTACGCAGATTGGTGAGTATGAAATGGATCAGGTCATCCTAACTCTGGGATCAGATGTGAATGTATTATCGAAGCAGACATGTGAATGTATGGGCAGGCCCACATTATAGTGGTCCCCTATTCAATTACGAATGGTGAACCAACAGAAGATTTTTCCCATGGGGAGGTTGCAAGGGGTAACAGTTGATATCGAAGGCATGAGCACATAGACAAACTTTGAAGTAATAGATATTGTCGATGACAACAATCCTTATCTTGAGTTGCTAGTAATAGAATGGGCCACTGATATGAGTGGAGTCATCAACCTGAAAAAGTGGAAGATGATATTCGAGAAAAAGTCCTTACGCGTAGTAGTCCCACTAGACCCAGCCAAAGGAGCGTGCTACACTAAACCAGTGGGTGACGAGGAAAGTGACGATGAGCTGGATTGTATTTACTAGATAAAGGTGTGAGATCAGGATCGGGTCAACCTGACTGCAGATGGGAGAATCTCGTGGGAGCATGAAAAATCCTATACTTCAGATTCAGAAGAAGAAGTAGAACACTAGAAAAATTGGTTGCACGAAGTAACAATGCTGAATTTCAACATGATGATTAGATCAATGCGTTGCGTGATGATAGAGGCAAGGGAACTACCAACATATGATGGAGTAACAACGGTGGATGAATTCCTAGACAAATTTGAAAATGTAGTACAAGAACAACAGTAGTACAGTGTGCTAGAATGGGTGTTGTGCGCAACACCCACACGATGGTGGAGTACACATCAGGAGACCATTGTAAATTGGCGCGAATGTAGGAGGTAGATGTGCTTATGTTTGGAAGTCCCCAACATTGAACGATAGCCGAGCAGCCAGGACGAAGCAGCTTGTGCACCCAACTGTGTCGATGGGTGCAAACGTGTGCTATGGAAGTGCAACCCAGAATAAGGATCGAAAATTAGAACCAGATGTGGCAACAGGAAAAGAGATGCACACCACAAATATTTGACGTCGAAGCATTCAAAAAACTATGCAAAATCATGAACAAAGTTCATCAGGTGAGAAGAACTGATTGGGACCTGCGAGTACCAATGGTCCGATGGGCCTATAGGGCCATTCACAAGAACCTGAGCATGGGAACGATTCCGAAGAAGACGAGCAGAGTTGAGTCCATAGCTTTGGAGAAGAATCCCCATACAATAACTCCCATAATGGGGATAGCATGCGAGGACCGGAACAAAGGGATTGTGCAGCCATGCGAGGACGAACATATGCAGATTCAAGAATCCATTCAGCGAGGGAACCTTGAGCTTCGCAAACTTGAAGAAGATCGGGTATGAATGAAGTAGAAAAGCATTTTAATGGACGCAGAAATCAGAAAACTAGAAACCAAAATTGCACAAACATGTCGCATCGATAGAAGGACAGGACAAGATATGGGTAGCCATACCACCACATTAGAAGATTGTCACCGAGAATTTCTAGCTCTGTTGCCATGGCTGTGACCGCACCTTATCAGACAAAGTAACCAGAGAAGTGCACCATATAAGGAAGAATGTGAGGTGCTGACTGGCACGAGGGAAGCTAAGGAAGGCCTGTGGACCTGGTTGGAAGGTGACTTGAAGCCTTGCACCAGTGGTGTGACTACCTGACTATTCATAGGAAGCACAGTCTTAACGCTCCAAGCAGTTGAAAGAAAGCATGGGACTTTAAAAGAGTTTGTATGGGAGCTACGCAACAAGTACGTTGTGCATAGGATCAGTATGACACATGGGTCACGTCTATGCATAGGGGGTTGCACTGTCACGCGGGTAGGCTCGGAAGTGACCGTTGATGTCACTATTCATGACAAGATGTCCAATTTACGGCAATGAGGAGCGGGCGGTAGGTAATTAAGACACGAAGTGAGAACTAGATTTGGGACTAACTACCACCAATCTCGCATTAATGAGCCAAATAAGGGGGGAACGATCGAATTTGAATTCAAAAGGGCCTATAAATCATAGGTGGCTCTCCACCGAACAACCCTTGGCATTTTGAGAATTCAGTTGGTTCGCTATCAATTAGGTATGGGCCTACTGAATTTGGAAGTTGTGAGAGCAAGTTCAGTATTTGAGACATTACCAAAGGAGACACAGGATTCTTAATCAGAATGATGTCAACAACCAAGGGAGCTGCACAGATCTGTATGCCACCAATGGGGGATGCACCAGAAATCCCTAAATCGTCCCAGACACCAAGGCCCAAAAAGGATCTACAGGCAGCAGGACCGGTCCGTATGTCTCTGCGAAATTCGAGGTTTTGTAAACTATCTATGGAAGACAAGGGTAAGACTGTTAATCTTGAGACAGATGATGAGGAGGAGGTTCTCCAGGCCGTCGTAGAAGAGATTGAACCAGATAAAGAAATGGCGAAAGACATTTAGCTAGTGCGCGCTGCAGCAAAACTGCCCAAATATGTCCCCCCATGGAGAGGGAAAGCAAAAGTACCCAAGGATGTGGATGTTGTTAAGAGAGCACTTGAAACCCCACTCCTCCCAGATGGAATTATATTTGAGGGATCAGTCCTGGGCCTTGTGCCCACGATGAAATTTGAAGATTGGGACCTCCTGGACAGCGAAAAGTTCCCACATTTGGAGACTAGCCAACTTATGAAACAGAGCAAGGAAGGGTCAATTACAATGCTACAGCCACAAAAATGGCTGTGTAAGGTGGAGGAGGTCAAGGTACTCCACCTACTATGGATTCCACACTTTCATCGATCACCATATTTGTCATCAGGCAACTACTTTTCCTAGTGCATGATGGGTACTTGTGGCTGGAGGAGCCGATTCCCATCACGGTGGAGCTTATTCATAGGATTTCTCGGCTTCCCTATATGGGAAGGGACCCTGCGGAAATAGATGGCCAAATTGGCGACTTGGCGCTCGCAAAGACCATGAAGAAGAAATACAATTTGGAGAAGAATCAGAGGGGCTATGTCATTACTAGCATTCAAAACAAAGGGGTGAACCTAGCCACCCAGCTGCTGGCCAGAAAAGTAATGAGAAAATATTGGGGCAGCGAGGTACCAGCAACAGTCATCGCGCTGGCTGAGCAATGCACCAAGGGGGTACAGTTTGATTGGGTGCAGTTCCTCCACGAGGAGTTCCTAATGAACTGCAAGGAGGCCCAGGAGCAGGGTAAAGCCTTCCACTACACGTGGTTGCTCTTATCCATATTGTTGGTTGCAGGGGAATTGTTAAAGGATAGTCAATTTCCTCCTCTTGATCAAGACTTGCCAGAGGTAGCGAAATACGCATCACTATGGCAATAAGGGACGCTACGTAAATTTGTGAGACCAAGATCTTCTGAATACTTATGGAGGCAAGCATATGGATGGGGATTAACAAACGGTAATGCCTATCACCTATGGTATACAATAGATCACGGAGCGTTGCAGACTTTAAGGAAGATATGCATAATGTGTATATCAGGGCGCAGAAGGACCCAGAGTAGAAATGGACCAAACTCCCCTTCATCGTGATTGATGATGTCGTGTTCGCGGTGCTCGACTTATGTCCACCTAAGTGGCATGCCCCAAATCTGGCAATGCGCGATGAGGCAGCCATACAAAGACAGAAGATGTCACCAAGCTTCTGGGACAACAAAAGCGGAACGAGCAATTCGCCGAGGAGGTAAGGGCTTCCTGCAAGGCAGCGAAGGCCGCTGCGGAGCAGACCAAGTCCATGGACAAAATAGAAATAGCACCAACAACTAGGGCAACCACGACGCAGGAGGCAAGAAGCGTAGATCTAACCATAGGAAAGGGACAGATGACACGACAGAAGGCGCGAACCTGAGCATGACATCAACACAACTGAAATGACCACGCAGAACGGAACGAACAAGGCCACGAAAGAAGACCAAGGCGTACAAACTAGATGGGGAGCCTATTACATTGATAGAGGGTGATCTGTATGACATTGGCGACACAGTTCGTGAGGTCACCAGGGAAGCACTCCAGGAAGCAATGATGGAGCAGAAAAATGTGTTGGGGTCCCTTAGGGTGCAACTCCAGGGACTTCAGGTGTGGCCCCCACAAGAGGGGACGATAGTCACCTACGGGGCCGTGGGAACATCAGAGATAAAGTAGTTACTATGGGCTAGAATGGCTAACACTGTCGTGTCCCCTGAAGGAGCATTGACAACAGACAACATAGAGGATAGATTCGTGGTGGGATCGATCAAGGGACTCGGCCTAAACTTGGCTGCCCTTCCACGGGATATTTTATACCATCTATAGGATGGAGTGACATTAGAACTCCGCACTAGGGAGGGACGCATAGAAAAAATGCTAAGTGGACAACGAATCAACATCAAACAGCTTAGCCTACAACGTGATGAAGTGGTGGCGCAAAACCAGCAGTTGGAGCATATCGTAGAAGAAGCATGTCACCGCGTCCCAGAACTGGAAATTGCGACAGATCTACGAATAGGAATGTGGATCCACAAATTGGCTAGTGGATTCTATGAGGCAAAGGAAGAAGCTACGAGGATCCATTTGGACCTCAACCTACAAATTGATGAACTACGATTAAAGTGTAGCCCTCCATGCCCCGAAAAGTTCGAGAACAGTGCACTGGCAATATTCAGAAAGGACTAGGAGAAATTGAACAGGTAGTGGAGAGCTGTACCACTTTGTTGGAAGAATCCTTCGGGGTCCTCACAACCTTACAGGAGGATCCCACCATATAGCGGTTGTAAACAGAGGCGTGGGAGCTTCAAATGAAATATGATAGTGTGTGTGGGGCGGCATAGACAGTAGTCCTAACTCAGCGGTTCGTGAGGCTGCAATAGGCGAAGGCATTGAAGGAACAAGTGGAGGCAACATGCCAAAAAGAGGTAGTACTTAAAGCATGCATCCAACCTTGGATCGATGAGGCCTTCCTCATCATGGCCAGCATTGAAGGAAAACTCACACACGTGAAAGCGATGCACAACCTAAGATATGGATTTGACCCTCACAGCGAGCATTCAACCAAGCGAGCAGAGTAGGTCCAGCGGATGGCAGAGCAGTGCGCTGCGGACCTTCGGGTCGCACAGGCACAGTTGGAAGATCTTCACACAAAGATCGCTGCACTAGCAGAGTGACTCAGGACGAGTCACGATGATGGTGTTGGGGGCCTGTTGGGTAGCGGATCCCCCGATAGCATGTTTTCAGGGATTGAAGCCTAAATTTTGGTCAAGCATAATGTAAAGACCCCGTGAAATGCTGGTGCAGAGTGCAAGAGTCTAGGGTTGTCCGCCCTAAGATAATGTAATTTAATGTAAAGTGTGTCGGCCTACTCATGGTCCGTGGACCATGGGATTGTATAAATAGAGTGAGGCTCTAAGTGTAAAGGAAGTCTTAGTTTTTGAGAAGTAACAGATAGATGTGAAGGCATGGTTAGAAGCTAGAAGTAAATCAGAAGGTATTGGGTCGTAGTGATAGGTAGAGGATTTGTAGCTAAGTGTGTAGAGGCCTAGTGGAGTCCGCAGCTGTGTGTGTTGACTCCTGTAGCTGAGTGCACAGGGCGGAGTTGGGATTGTACTTGGACAAAAAATTAATAAAAGATAAGTTGATTCTGAAAGATTGTGTGTCTATGATTCCGTTATATTTATGCATCTCTTTATATTTTTATGATTGCATGCACTTGTTATGAATGTTGAATGATTAATGAGAATATTGGGCCCACACAATTAAGTTAAGATATATAATAGTAGCACAGTAAGGATAAAGGATTTATACAACACCTCTTAGCGCTCTTTACAGAGTTGCACAAAAGCAGTTGCACAAGTTGCGAAGGACAGACTGCTGCACGGAGCAACGCAAGCACACAGGTTTGGTTTGCGAACTTCCTAGATTTCATCAAGACATCCATAGGGTGCAGAATCCTAGTTCCAGCACCCTCCCATGCTTACCTCAGGTGAGACTTCAGTCTGCACATCACGTACTATTGTCGAAAGGGTTGGTAGTTTCGGGATTTGTTTGGCTAAATCACTTTGTAGTAGGAGGTAGAGGCTCTGCAACTGAGTGCACAAAGGCCTAGTAGATTCTGCAGCTGAGTGCACTGACCCTTGCAGCTGAGCGCACAGGGTGGAGTCGAGTTTGTATTGAACTGAACTTGAAAAGGATTATTAATAAAGCTATTTTTATTCGACATATTGTGCATCTATTTCTTAGATCTATATTTTGATGTTATGTGTTAATGGTATCTGTTTATTTATATGTGCCCACTTGTCTGAATGCTTATGTTTGAAAACCTTCTAAGTAATTAGCGAACAAGACCTAATTAAGCGATCCTTGGCTAATTAACACTGATTGCACTGTGGCTAGAGCTCCGCAAAGGCGGTACCATAGGACTCAAGGAGCTCGCTGGTGCGCGTAACCTAGTAAGCACAAACGTTGAATCACATACCTATAGCCCCATATCAGACATCCCCAGGGTGTAGAAACCTGGTTCCAGCACCCTCCCATACTACTTCAGTTGATATCTCAGTCTGCACTCCACAGACTGTTGCCAAAAGGGCCAATTGTATTGGGGTTTGCTTGGCTAAACTGACTGCTGAACCTGGGTCAAGCCCCATGTAGCCAACACCAACCTTTGTGCATGAGGATTTTAGGTGTTCATAGTGCCACATTCTATCTTCAACACTCCCTTGTCACACAACAACATTTTTACCAAAGTCGGTAACGCGCGAATGAATCATCCACGTTGGCCTCCCAAAAAAATTTGTTCAAAAACAACATATGAGATAATGGATTTGATGGAAAACCTAGTAATGTATCATCTAATCACATTCTCAAACCAAAAGTCAACTTCCATCAAAATTTTATTACTTACAAATTGTAGCCTTTGAACCTCTCAAGGTTCCACCCTCTGAATTCAATTGGATGTCTGTGCCTACTCTAGTCTTTAAGTTTCTAAATCCACTCTACTAGTAGCTCTAGGAACTCAGTAAATAAAATTTCATAGATATTAGTGATCCCTAATCTCATCAATAACAAACTATCAAAGTTTTGCTTCAAACCACTAACTAAGTTCTTCTTTTGTAAGGTTACACACCACCCTCAATCATAATCCTCAGTTCCAGTAGAAGAACCTTTTGTTGGAACTTTTTAGTTTCTGACTTGGGTTATTGCACACTATGTGACTAACAAAAACCCCACTAGATAATGTCCCTTTTAGCAATGCCTATGGAACAAGTGAGGTCTCACCCGAGACAGCTATGGGGGTTGTGAGAAACAATTTTTTGTAGTTGTAAGTGGGAAGGGAATCCACTACAAGTCACCATTCTTCTCTACTCAGTCTATGATTCCAAGACTAAATCCAAATTACATATGTTCATGATAATTACAAATACATTGTTGAGAAAAATTTAAATAGAAAGGGGTATCTTATTCCTTCACAATGTTAGATCAATCTATTATACAGAAAATTGTTAGAAAATTATATATTATAGAGCAATGGAACGCATAAAATATTGCAGAAATATAAACACAGAAAATGAATAAAACAAGAGAGACACAGATATACGTGGTTCACCCAGTTTGGGCTACGTCCACCCCAAACAACGAGTCCTTCCTTTCTATTATCCAGCAAAATGAAGAGACACAACCTACATCAGATCTGCTATAATATCCTCTGTTTTCTCTCACAGTCTCGCCTCTTTACTTCTCGCCCAGAGAATACACATATATTACACAGACTCAATACAATTCCCTCACATGAAGAGAGGGGTTGCTTTCTAGGGCAAAAAACCCTAAACTAAACATAAGTTCTACCATCAAATCACCCGCCTAATGAACGACCCAGATTGACTATAAATTACTATATTTTTACAAGGAAATTTTACATCTGTTTTTAGCTTTGGGGGTGCTGCCACCGAGCCCCCGCTGGAGGACTGTTGTCCCCTGGAACCCCCAGCTGGGGGGGATTGGCCCCCCCAAACCCCCGCGGGGGGGACAAGTCCCCCCCGCACCACCCCGTGTGGAGACGTGTGCAAACTTCCTGGGGCATACATCCGGCTGAAACAAATACCTCTGAGAAATCATGCTCCACACACAACAAAATGAAATGGAATTAAAGAAGACGTGTTCAAGTCCCAACACACATAAAATAAAGATAGAAAAAATCCGAACCATCTTTTATTATTACTAGAAAAGATGCCATATGCAATACAATAGCCTTATCATAGTCCTCCTTCTCTGCTCACCAGCCTAAATTCAACAATACAACATTACAATGTATCAGAGAACAATACACCCTCCAGTCTACATAGAAAATATCTTAACTTCTAACACCAACCTTTACATCTTCTACCAATTCATATATAGTTACATAGAAAAATAACCATGGGCAATACCTAGGTAAACCATTACCATGGGTAAACAAACTATCGTTGATAAACTAGAGAAAATCAAAACACGGGCATTGATACTTTCAAACTTAGCAACTCCTACCTAGATACTCCTATGCTTATGTGCCTTTGTTGGCTTCCTAGTTCTTCCATCTATACTGACATTGCAGGCTTTTCCATATTCGCAGATGTTGCAACACATTGTTTCTACTCCCTCTACTTGTGTGCATTGTAAAACCACCTTAGACTGTTGGGATTCTACCAACCCAAAACTTGCCTCAAACATGCTTTGATTTTAGGGAGTCAAACTTAAGGTGGGGTGGAGGAGTCAATATATCCTTCTAGTTCTTTCAGGAGACCTAGGTGGTTTACACAAACATTAAATGATGCTTAGAACATGTTGAGGCTCCTAAGAACATTAAGGGAGATTATGCCTATAAAGAAGATTCTAAACAATATGGAACCAATGAGTAACATAATTGAAAAGGCAACAGAGTGAATTCCAGTTCTATGTGGCTCTTCAAGAAATTCCTTCCTTGCCACAAGGGAGTGTTGATGTTTGCAGCATTAGATAGGAACTTCCACATAATTCGAGTTGTTAGGAGATGTAAAATTCATCCAAATCCTTAAAATTTAGCAAATTCACTTTAATTAAAGTGAATTGTTTTTTTATAAAAGTGAGTTTAATCTAATAAAATTTAAATATTTTTTACATTAATGAATTAGATGAATCTTAAACATTTATCTCAAGTGAGGTGATATCTAATCTCAACCATCAATCAATTTAGTATTAGGGTTAATTGGTTTGGTCATAACTCATGATTATAAAAAGGCAAGTCTAGGAGGAAGAAATACATAAAGAGTATTTTTGGAGAAGAGATTGATAAATCTTTTTTCTCTAGTGTTCAAGAGAGAGTGATAAAGTACTTTCACTCATAAGAACTTGTTCTAAAGGAGGAGACTATAAAGGAAATGGAAATGGGAGGAGTCCTAGTAGCCATAAATTGAAGGACAAATGTTTTGGAAACTATATACTAAGGGAAACAATAACAGTTCATATAGGCCATATTTTCATATATCCACTTTGTATAGTTACAAGCTACACTATACATCAATAGTTGTAGGTCGTCCAATAGCTACTGGCAACTAAAACATGGTTGTAGGCCATACATTAGTCACAATAAATAGGACAAGGGCACATGAAGGTCACATCTAGGCCGTACAAGTTATACAACTAAAAGTATAATGGGATTCTTTAATAGGACTTTTCCTAGGTTTTTATTGAAAATTGTATTTTTTTCCCAGTGGGAAATTTTCCCATTAAGGGAACCTTTATATGCTTTGAAGAAATTTAATGAAAAAATATTTAAATGGAAGAAAATTTATTTATGTTTGTGTGGAATTGGTTTCATTTGTTTATGTTTTATATTATTTGCATGAATAGTTGTAGGTGTTGTTATGTTGCGTCGGATGCTCACCTATATAAGATTCAAGGTAGCACCCCCAAAAAAAAATTAGGTGGACCCAAGGATGGTTGGGCAAGCCCAAGGATGGTTGGGAAAACCCAAGGATGGATGGAGGACCTATGCATGGTTTTGGGAATGATAGTTTTTCCCATGGTATTTTGAAGTTTCAGTTAAGGGAACTACAATTATGTTCTAATCCATGGTTAATGAATTGGGGGTTTATGAATGCTTCAACATGTATGTAATGTACTGTAACATTGAAATGAATAAATGACCATTATGGTTATCCCAATTTTGGGTTCTAGGAGAGAAATATTTTTGTATATTTTTTTGTGCTCACCATTTTATATCTTTCTGTTTTTTAACAAATTGTTTGCAGGTAATTTTTGTACAAAGTTAAAACCTTCATTCTCTTATAATTTTTATTTTCCTAATTAAAAATTGTAGTAGTGTATTTTATTCAGTAATCTAAAATTTAAATTAATCCACATAAAGGAAATTACTAGGAAGTAATTTCCCAGTTTATATGGGTTGGAAAATTTAATAGTTGGCAAGTTTCCTATGGAAAATGAATACCAAATATTTATACACATATTCAACGGGATATATGTATAATATGTGTTGCCTCTCAAATTAGTAGTTTTATGAAAGTCCCAACCATGGTGCCATTGGGATAAGAACACTTGGGAAATGCATTGTTGTCATCTTACTCAAATTCTCCCTTCAATTTAGGCCAACTCCCCGAAGACAGAAAGGGTGCCCCAATCTATGGAAATGAACCTATGAAGTATATCATTGTAGTGTGCAATACAACTCACTTCAAATAACACACATTTTAATATTTGATTAGATATATCATTGTAAACTAATAAGATGCCTTAAGAATATTCGACAAGAAATAGGGGCATAAATCACCATAATGTAATAAGAATTAAGAGCTATTTAATAAGTTATATATATAAAATAGAGATATGCTATCATAGCAAATACCAACCAACACTTATATTTCACTCAATAAATATAAGAATAGGTTATTTTTAATTGCATAAGAGTGAAATTTATTTTCATAGACAAAGGGTAAGATAGATTCTTCATTTACACCTTCACAATATGCTAAGATAAGAGAACCTTTCTACCATCCAAAAATTCTAACTATGATTTATAATTGAAAAGTATAGAAAATGCAAATTTACTGTTAAAAAAAACAAACCAAGAGTGCCCAAATGCACTTAAATCCAAATAGCTTGGTTTTCTTTCATGCAAAAATGAATCTAGCATGTAAAATAACACAACATGATTCACTTACAAAATCGTTGATAAATACAATTAGAACAAACTTGTAAAAATAGGTGGTGTCCCTCTAGTTTCACCAAAAATATCCAAAGTGAAATGTAAACACAATTAAGTATTTAGAAGACAAATTTCATCGTTATAATCAACAAAATAAGCTTTACAACAATCTAAGAATGAAGTATAAGTTAGAATAGCATTAGAATTCACCCTTTAGGATTAAGGCCTATCATTTAGATTTTGACCAAATTTGATTTTAATGTTGCAATTTACTTTCTAGAGTTAAAAAAACCTTAAATCATCCAACAAAATGCTAGATAAAACCTTTTAGCAGAAACATGTGGGGTTGTTTTACCTCCTTAGGGTTAGAATTCAACAATTAAGCACAAATCCTAGGACAAATATGTTAAAAAAATGAAATAAACCAATAGATTCGTCTAGATGATCGATATATATTTTTATTTTATTTTATCTTTTATGAATTTTTTTGGTATTTTTATATTTATGAGATAAGAAATAAAATAATTTGTATTTTTAGGGTTTTTGGTTGGTTTTGGGAGTTATGTTTTTGTTTCATCTCCACTTAGGGCTTATGGGGACAAGAAAAATTCCCCTCCAAGATTTTGTTACCCAATGCTTATGGATTAAAGTGAGACATTAGAGACAAAAGACTAAATAGTCCCTGTCTAATCAAGAAAAGTAATAAAAACCAAGACCTTACAAAAAGGGTTTCCTGAAAGGAATAACATTCACCAATAAGATAAGAAATGGATTGGAAAATAATACTAAAACCCTTGTGAAGGAGCATAAAATTAAACAACATAAGAAATTAATCACTTACCAAGACAATTAAGGAGAATATAGGAGATAAAACCCTAGAAGTCCTTTTTCCAGGTGAAAAAGTTTCCCTTAAAATGGATCAATCTTGCTAGCTATTAGAAAAGACTTGAACATTCAAAAATACATCTTCAATGAACTAAGAAAGATAACCAAGAAAGAGAGAGCTCCAAGAATTGACACTAGAACATAAAAAATAATATTCCATTAATGGTTTATGAGGATGATCGCCAACAATCACAATAATTAAAAATGAGACGAGATCATTTATTACTATATGAGGCTTCTAACTCCTTCCCAATATTTATTCACTAAAATTAGGTTAAGGAAACAATAGAAAGTGACTTGCCATCCATATAAGTTAGGAGGATAAATCAAACTAGATTCGTTCACATGCATAAAACTCTTGAAAGGAGGGTGGCTCCCTCAAAATAGTTCCAAAAAAGTGTAGTATGATGCTCTATAACCTTCAAAATAAGCCTAAAATGAATAACCATTCCCATACCTCAAGTAAACGCACCTCCATGAAGCATGAAAGTGACCCTCTACATCATAAAATGGCTCATTAAATCCCCATAAGTCAAAGTGACATATAAATGATCAAGGTCAACCCTCAAGCTAATCTTAATTGATCTTCATGTTGTGTCTTTAAGTTATGTATGTATCATATTCATTGTTTAAATTGAGTTTCATGTCATTTATTAATACTAGGAAGTTACTCAAGTGATCCCTCCAAGTTACATGCTCAAAATAGCCCCATGCATATCATAATATGGTCATGCATATGGGTCAACCCTAAAAATGGAAAAAAAATAAGCTCCAAAATTGAAAAATAAGGGGAGTTCTCTCTAGTTTTCCATGTGGCATGTGTACATGATATCCATGTGTGTATAAATAACACATATATGCCTCAAATAATGTGACCAATACCTTGATAAATGTGACATTTCCTTAAGAAATGTGAAAATTCATGAATAAGAGTAGAAATATCTCTTAGTCAAATTGTTGTACATACGTAAGATAAGGGGTTCCTATGTGTTATCGCTCAATTTAACATTCCCTAAGACCAATTTAGAAGCCTTGGAAAGTGACATTGAGATATTGCATCCACCTCATGAAAAACCCTAAAATTAGCCTAATTCACTCCAACACTCCTAGTTGTTATAACACCATTCAACACTCCTGTAGACCTGATGCTCTTATATGGCCTTAGGCAGTCCCTTTACCCTTGCATACTCAAGTTTATCTTAAAAAATTATGCTTCAAAATCCATACTCCACTCTTCCCATACAAAAAAACATACATATGCAGGTCCCGGAACACTATACCCGCATATACATTTTTAAATTTGGAAAACAAAATGTTATTCTTTGGGTGGGGTTTACAGGTTTTACCGACAGCCCACCTATAGGAGCCAATGGCATAACTGAAATAACCAATTTGAGGTGGTATATATACACCCCTTGGGTAGGCATAATTCATAAAAGAAAAGAGATATCGATATTATACTCAATTTCCCCTAGATCAATTTTATTTTTCCTGTGGTTCTTGCGCTCCCAGTCTCTAGGAAACATTGGTTTCCTTTGTAGAGATGCTCATTCCCTTTATCTAGCATCTCCTCGCATCTATTAGAGAGGTTTTCTTCGTGTCTTAAGCTGTATGAATCCAGAGTTAGGCTTCATTAGTGCCTTTGTCTTGGATCAGGTTGTACCTGTCATGTACTTACTGTTATTCATCAATAAAGAAACTCATGACTTATACCCGATATATGTTGTCATCTTATGAATGATAATATAAATTTCTATTTATAATGATCTAACATATTCTTATACATGCAATTTAAATTATATATTATATCTATGCTTTTGTGATTGATTTACAGGTTTGCATATTTTAAAGGAAGCAGAGGGCTTGGAACCTGTGGGAACATCTTCAAACACAAGACCCTAGGGTACATTGCAACTTCCAATTTTAATAATTCGAATGTTTAGCATGCTGGATTGAGTTTTCTTTTTTGATTGATCTATTTTTCTCTGTTGGAGATTTTAACCCTTGGCCTTAGGGATTATTCCCCACTAACAGAATTAGTGACTCCACTAGGGAATGCCATTAGGTATTTCCTAGAAGGGTTTTTTCATTGCTCTGGGTTATTAGTCTGTTGTTTCCTTGTTTTTTTTATTCTTCTAAAATCTTGAGTAATTTGGTTTTCATCATGATCTTTTAGATCTGGGATTTATTTTTATTTTTCTTCATTTTCCTTTCTATATGTGCTTTTTGTTATAGAAAGTCATGTACACACATAGTTTCTTCCAAAGAAACTCATTTATACACTTGCTTCTTCACACACAATCACATATATATGAAAAATTGTGTATGAACAATCATGTATATATTTGAAAAAATAAGTTTTTTGCATCTCTTGAATTTGTTGAGGCCTTGACAAGGTTCCTTTAAGCTTTTGTGATCTTTGTGAGGTCTGTTAGTGTCAGTATTTGCATACTGCCATCAGTGATCAAAAATCCTCTTTTCATATCATATTAGGGTCCCATTTAGAATTTTTTGTCATTCCACTAAGTCGTCATGCAAAAATTTGTTCACTGAAGGTTGAATTAGGGTTTCCTTTACTCCTTTTAGAAATTTACCCCTTGCTGGCTGATTTCAGCCTTGTCGAGTATCCATTGTCCATAAAGTTAATCACATCATGTCATGACATCAGTCATGCCATCTTGAAATTCAGTCCTTCAATGTCTCATTAGGTCTTTTTGGGTTTTTCAAGGTTTCATTAGGTCATTAGGGTTTCCAAAGTTCCAATAAAATTCCATTCCATTCCATAATACCAGTAAGTAAAGGGTGACCAAATAACATATCTTCACCATATGACTATGATTTGTAAAGAGAAATGCGTATTTCATCATGTAATTTTATGCTCACTATATGTAATAAGTATTGTTCCTAAGTTGCCAACTGAATCTCTTTATACCGACTTCATTAAAGAAAAGTCAAATTAAAAGAGTTCTCAAAGACCATCAAAAGATCAATTTGTCAAAGGAAATAGTCAATTGAAAGAGTAATGTTTCAAAAAGTTAAGTGAATTCCAAAGGGAGTTGTCTTTTCCCAAGGGTGTCCAAATCATCATTTTCCACAAGCACTAAACCCTAATTTCCTCTCCCACTAGGCTAGAGTTGGCTATGAAATTAGAGACATCTGAGAAGAGGAGGCCTAAGGGAGGTCATTTCAACAAGTATGAGGCCATTCCAACTCATAAACATCACGTCTCCATCATTTTTCAAGAATTCATTCCAAGGGACAAATCATTTGCCACACATAAGGCCATTTTTTATTCAAAGTATGTTTCCAACGAAAAAAAAGATGAATTTTAGAAATGTGAGGGAGTTTTTTGTCTATAATAGGAAAAACCATCACAAACCTCCTTCATTTTTTTACACAAGTATCACAATTTTGGAGAAATGTGAAAAATACAATTGCTACACTTCTGGAGTGACCTTGGGACAATAAATATTTCTCCTAGCTGGAGTGTCCCAATGACTTTCTTGAGGAGTCAAATAATAACTAGGCATAGATATATTTCCAATGAGCTATCATGAGCTCAATTTGGAGATGAGTAAGACGTCTAAAAGTTTCCTGCAAGAGAACATTTCATTTTTGCACCCTCGTTCTGCACTTTTTGACTAGTATTGGGAGAATCAACATTTGGAGGATCAAATCAAGTCCATTTGGAAACTGAAGGTATATTGGAAAACTAGACAGGACAAGAATTCCAATGAGATATCATGGGCTCAATTTGGACACTAGGAAGGCAGTCAAAATAAAGTTGAAAATTGGAGGGCGCGTTTGATTAGAGTGCTACGCGTTTACCTAGAATTTCTGTGCATTTACTAAGGGCACTACACACATGTAAAGGGAGGGCACGATTGACCATATTGCTGCACGTTTTCCTAGAAACTTCTAAAGTTTTCCAAAAGAGCACAACATCCTCTCAAAACTTCAAAATGTGTCACCAACATACTCCGACACCAAAAGTAGGTTGAAATCACATCACTCCTCTCCTCCACAGTTGAATTATATGGTGGTTCATTGTGTTTTGGAGTCCTACTAAGTTCAAAACCCTAGTAACATAATTCCATTACTAAATCTCATTTCCTAGCATCCCACTACCATTCCTACATTTCAAAACTACCCCTTGCCACCTCCCTCATATCACACATCCCCATTTCCATCTCCTAAATTTCCTCACACCATTCCATACTCTCTACACCTACATTCCATTTCATCATCTCCCTAGGGTTTGACTCCAATAACTCATGGCAGAAGAAGAGAACAAAAGTCATAGTGAGGAAGAAGGATAGTAGAGGAGGTTATCTAAGAGAGGGGGAAGAATCATTATACATGAGCCAACCAATACTAGAGAACTCATGGCATCTCCCAACACTATGACATGCTTTAACCAAGGCAAAACTCAAAAGAGCCCATGCAAATATTGAAGCCTTGACCAAGCAAGAGGATAAAACGAGGCTAGACATTCTTTTCGAGGCATCACTCCATGCCTCAAACACATGGTCATCTATCATCCCACCAAATTTGACAAGTTTTGAAGCAAATTTTGTAAATTGTGAATTACTGTGTTTTTTGAGGCATTTTTAGCATAGTCAAAAGGTCAAATGCGCAACACCTAGTGTGTTGCGCCCTTTTTTTGGGGAATATGATGAGAAAAAGGTCAACCTATTTAGATTCAAAGTGATGAGGACATGTACCCTGTGCATTTTCTTAGAATTTGGAGACAAATAGGTCAGCCAAAATGGTCAAAAACCCACCTTTCTGCCTCATTTTTGGCTTGGGCGCTGCACGTTTACCAGTATTGGGAGATTGGGTTTCTGACAGGGAAAATGAGCTCCAAATTGAAAAATGAAAACATACCTGGAAAGTATACTTGAAGGGATTTCCAACAAGCTATCTTGGAGAAAATGTGGACACTGGGAAGGCACCCGAAAGCAGTCCTGAACTTCGAGGTCGCGTTTGACAGTCTTCTCCAATTTTCGATGTTTCTCTCCAAGTTGATTTTCACCTATGGGAAATTGATGCTATACTGATGTAATTGATAAGGATTATGTAATTATTATGTTTTTTACTATTATATAGGGTAAATACATTATTTAAATGTATTACATGACTTGTAATGGATCAGTTTGCTTAAGTTAGGGATGAGTCACTTTGACCACCCTATACTCTAGCTATCAGTTCAGTCTTTCTTGCAACTTCTCCTCCTCTCATGGATTCGACCCATAAGACTAGGATGAGTTGGTTTGAGGCCTATATTATGTATTTTCTTAGTCATTTTATAGTTTGGAATCTCATGGATGTTGTAATAGCTTTTTGACTTTGGCATGGAATATATTGGATGAAGTTGTGGCTATTTTGGTGGGATTCCTGTGGCATGGTATTTTGATCTTGTTTCTCCTTCAGCTTCATATGTGTGAACGTTTTGTTTCTTTCATGATCCATTTCACTCTAATTATGTTTGATTTTCAAGGTGTGATAATCAGAATTCATCTTTGTATGCTCTGTTTTGGGAAAATCATCATAGATTGCTTTATTTCTTCAGTTTAAAAAGAATTCATGACCCTCATGATATTTTTAGAATCTCACTAGTCTAAACCATCTCATCACTATACTACAAAGTTTAAAGTACTTTGCCTACCTTGCCCCATTAGATTTTTGTAATTCTGATTCTTTTTTTCCTTAACCTAGTTCATTCTCTGACCTTATTCACTCATCCTTGTGACTACCCGACCAAATAAAATCAAACAACCCTCTGCACATCATATCTAGCCTAAAACCCTAATCTATCTAGCCCTCTTGGTTGTGATCCTTTGGAGAGAGCCCTCTCCCACTTGGTACGACTAGCTACCAAGTCAAAATATTGGTTTGTGGTTACCTAAACTAGACTCTTCCTCAGCCTTGGAGATCCGGAGGAGTGATAACATACTAGCGGCGTTGCCGAGGAACAAAAGATTCATTTTCCATGGGTGTACAACAAATTTTAGATATAATTGTTGATGGTGAATAGCAGTTGGACACATAGGAAGTCTATACCATTCACTTGGCATCTCCATTGACTGAGAAATCCATAAAATCAACACTTCATGGTGGCTCCACTGCTTTAATATCAGTACCTTGAAGAACTTTGAAGATGGGATCCGTTGCAAGAAGGTATGCTCCATTGAAAAGATATCACATTCTAGGTTTCCCAAATAAAATTCCTAAGGTAAATTGGCAAAGAAATTTTCCTATGTTCAAAGATGTGAAAGGTTATAATGTTGCTCTTCATCTGGTGAGATTTCACATGCATGTGCATAGATTAAGATTGATTTTACTGAAGACTGCTTGATGGAGATATTCATGGCCACTCTAGAAGGTGAAGCCCAATCTTGGTATGAAAGTTTTCCATCTGCTTGTATTTATTATTTAAAGTATTTTCATACCATGTTCTTTGAAAGGTATAAAGAATCTTGTCCATCCTTAATATTAGCTCAAAACTGTTGTAAACATGTTGATAGTTTTATTGAAAATCTTGAGAATGTTTATGTAGATGATGAGTTCATGGACGATGAGATCATGGAAGCCCTATATGAAAATCCATTTCAGTAGCACAAAGAAATCTTAGAGGATACTTGTCAAGATTCTCAGGAAAGTTCACAACAGGCTGAAGATCTTTGTACAGTTGAAAATGATGGAAGACAAGGTCTTATTTCAGATCTGCTTGCAACAAAAGATGGTATGAAGGAAAATCAAGTTCCAATTTCAGATTGTGATAAGGTGAAGTTGGCTATTACAGATTTAGATTCAGATTATGATGAGGAAGAGCATGTTGTTCTGAATCCCATGAAAGAGAGCTCTATTGTTGAGATCACCTTGAATGAATAAAACGTAGTTATCGACCCAAGTGTTCTCACCCCATTAGAACAAAGTCTTCAGAAGGAGGTAATCCAGTCCCTTTATGAAAAGAGAGACAAGATCTTTGCTCAAGTAAGTGAAAAATCTTCTTTGGATGACTTTGTGGTAAATGACAGAAATTTCAGTTTTGAGTTTCAAGGACAATTTGAAGAAGCTAGTCACTTTTATACAGTAGCTTCCTCTTTGCTTGAAGATGAAGGAATTGTGCATCTTGATAGTCAAAAGGAATCACATGAAATGAATCAACAGTCTGATGAAAATTTATATACTCCTTTGCTTGAAATTAATGAAGATATTCAACATCCTTGTCAAACTTTAAGAGGGAAAGAAGACAATTACTATTTTAGAAAAAGGAAACAAAAAGTACTATCTCCTTTGTCTAAATATGAGATAGATCAACTCCTCAAAATTCATGTTATAGCCAAAGCTAATGCATGTTTGCCGCGTTCACATAGTCAAGAAGGTGTTAGTGAAACTTCTTCCACTTTTGAAAATGAGGATAGTCTTGAAATTATATTTATAGATTAGCTAACAGATATTGCTTTCTTTCATGAAGATGATAGGGCTGTCATGTTTGATAATCTTGAAGAATGTTTTCTGTTTAAGAATGACTTAGATTATGCATTTGAGGAGTATGAGCCTGAGAGAGACAATATGCCAGAAATCAAGTCTGAAATTCTCATGCTCGAGGAATTTATAGCCAACACTCAGATAGTAGAAGGTTATAATTCACAATGCCTTCCTATCAATCAACAACCAACTATTCTTTCAGATCAGAATGAAGGGAGTACTTGTATTTTTGTTGTTGGATCTCAAGACAAGGTAATGCTTCCAGGTTTTCAAGATCCCTTCAACAATATTTTACAAGCATTAGAGAGGATGAATGTTGTTTGGTTTGTTAGCATAAGCCTTGGTTGTAGTTGTTATTGTGAGTTACCTACATGTACATCATTCTGCCTGCTTGGGGAAAGTGAGAGCTGAATTTCATTAAGTAGCCATCTACTGGATTGGTTACATTGGAAGGCTCACTTCACATGATTGCACATATTTCTTCAATAGGTAGGTGGTTGTCATCAGGATTTGAAGCCCTCAAATCTCGATGGTCTTCTACCATCAATAATATTTGTAAGTACTTGTTTCAATTAAGTAAGTCTTGAGTCATTTTTTCAATCAATTTCAAGTCAGTTTCGAGTCAGTTTGTGTCATTTGAGTTGTCAGTGTTTATTCATGAATTTCAGTTAAGTTTTTGAGCATATTGGCCCACATGGTTAGGCACTTGGTCTATGGTGTTCTTGACACCTCCAAGGAGCTGCCCTCCCCAATAAGGCCGATGTTAGTGTCAATGTTTTTATACTGCCATAAGTGATCAAAAATCCTCTTTTCATATCATATTAGTGTCCCTTTCTGAAACAAAGTAATATATCAGATTCGCAAAAGAAACAAGTGCTAAAGTGTTTAAGATATGGACAGATATATATAATGTATATATATATATATATAATATTTTATAGTATATATTTTATATATATTAATATATATATATATTGCATTTTATAAAGTTCGGCAGGTCTGCAATGTTATGGATGATTGGTTCCGCTGATAGTGTCGATTGCGTTTTGCGATAGACGGATTTGATATTTTATATATTACATTTTAATATTTTTGGTAGGTCTGTTGTATAGCATAGCACATTATGTACAGGCATTTGGTTCCACCAATTGCGATATGCGATGGGTTGGACCTGAAGCATATAATGTTTTATAAGCCCTGGCAGGTCCGCGATCATCACATAAAACTTTGCGATATGCGATGGCTGGACCTGATATGGTATATATTATGTTTTATAACTCCAGTGTGTCCATCATATCGCAAAGCGCATTTGTATATGTATATGGTCCCGCCGACTGCGATCAACAATAAAGATCCCGAACCCGATAGTTTATATGCTATGTTTTATAACAACGACGCATCCGTCTTGTTGCAGTTTATTAAGGTTTGGGTTGATATTACAATGGAAAGCGCCAATTGAGATTTGTGATGGGAAGTCAACGAAGTGCTGAACAGGAGGATCCGATAGATTTATTAAACAGAGTTAATTCTTTTCAGTTTTTCGTTGCATGTTTTACGTCGATTTAGTTGTGTAAACAGAAAAATTAATGTTAAAACCGAATCTACAGAGGAAGGCGATTGGGTGTATTTTCTAGTGTTTTGGCCAATCAAAATGCATCTGATACATATGTAATCCCAGGTTAAGCACAAATCAAACATAGTTTATTATGATTAAAGTGGATTAATTATTATTAAGGCGTATATAGAGGAACTCGGCAGCAGATTAATAGAGTCGAAAGGCCAGCAATCATTGTCATGTTCAATTATTTTCTGTTATTTTATGTTCTTTGAGATGTCTTTACCCTCTCTGTAATATTTTGTAATAATTCTTACTTCAGATAGTTAGAGAAACAGTTTTATTAGTTTGATAGTTTCAGAGATCAACAATTATTTCACAATGTATAAAAAGAGGAAAATTTATAGAGAAGAGGTTGGTTGTTCGAATTTTGGAGAACCTAGAGGCAGGCCATTGTATTCATGATATAATTGTTGATTAATGGAGAATCAAAAGTTTCCATGCATTTGTTGGGTATGATTTTGTGACTTCTCTGTTATGTGCCATCTTATGTTTTCTTCTTTCAAGTATGGTAATGAAGCTGCAAGCCTTTATTTGCTTAGGCAGATAAAGTTAAATTTTCTTAAAAGAGCGCTCTTGTACTTGAAATTTTCACCTTTCTTTCTAAGTTATAGATAGTAGTTTCTATGCAAGGCAGCACATTATCTTTAACTTCTCCAAAAGTCATAGATAGTACGCTCTATGTTAAACAACATATTGTCCATGATTTAGTTCTCACCTTCATAATTCTTCTAAGTTACAGATAGTAGTTTCTGCGTAAGGAAACATACTATTTTTAACTTCTTCAAACTTTCTTCATTTATCATTCATATTCAGCTAATCAAATGACATTCTGATATTTCCTTGTCACCTAAGTATTGAAAGTAAAAAACCAAGTCTCCAGGTCCTTCATTTGAGAACACAACATATATCTAAGTGACAAATAAGTGACAGTAAATAACATTTATTAATGTCATAAGCACAATTTCTCTACAGCCAGGAAATTGGTTTCTTAAGGTACACCATTAATTGGTGCCATTACCGAGGAGAGAAGACAAGAACAATTTTCCCTCGTTTTTCAATATTTTACTCTGGTTGTTTAGTGAGGAAGAAATGTTTGGTTGTTTTGAATAAAAGCAATTGAATAAGAACACTTTTCCTTGGGCTTATTAAGTTTGAAGCTGATTCTTGAGAATGACAAGTTTTAGTAGTTGGTTGTACATTCACACCTATGATTTTCACTTACAACATTGATTGGCGACTCCACTGTACTTTGAAGTTTTCTTTTCTGGGTTTTAATGGCTCTCCCTACATTCTTAGTTCATAAATTTGATCCATTTGATTTTATTGGGATCACTAGCTATCCTCATGATATGCCTGCATTTTTTGCGTGGAATGAGTATCTTCCAAAATTCAATAGAATGGAATATGAAGATCCAGCTCAGCATCTCCAAGAGTTTCATGAATGCATGGAGCAACAGGGCATCATTCATGAAGATGTGAAGATGAAGTTGTTTTTGTTTTATTTAGACTAAGAACTAGGGTTTGGTTTAGGTCTTTGCCTCGTTCAAGCATTTCATCTTTTAAATATTTCCATTCGATATTCAATTCTTATTGTAGAACTTATTATCCACACAAGTTTCTTTTTAAAGGTTGTTGTGAATATTATGATTTTAAAGAAACTTTAAAAGCTCAAGATAGTCCTGTTAAGGAAACTAATGATCTTGTTGATAATATATCAATAATTTAGAGAAGTTATAGCCAAATTAACAATGAGCAAGTCTTTGAAAGTGAGGAACTATCATTTTCTCAAAATGATGCGAAGAAGTTTATAAAGCATTTCTCTCCAATAATCTCCCAAGTAGAGAATTGGTTGACTATGTTCCAAGCAGATCGAGCATCATTTTCTCAAAATGATGTGGAGAAGTTTATAAATAATTTCTCTCCAATAATCTCCCAAGAAGAGAATTGGTTCACTCTGTTCCAAGCAAATCAAGAGAGTATTCAGATGGAGGAAAGTTCAAACATTCATCAAGAATTTCTGCTGAGTAGTCGAGAAGAGGAAGAAATAATTAAGTTCAAATAAATCCCCAGAGTTCCTATTTTGTTAAATTTGATGATGCTCCTGAGAGAATGAAAATGGTTTAAATGGGGAACAAGACGAAGTTCTTCAAGTGCACCAGTTGGGTGTTGAACATAGAGGAAGAAACCAACAAGTGGAATATGTTGGACAACAATATATCGATCCATCTATCATAGCAAAAGAGGCTATCTTATGTAAAAAGAAACCTGATAAAGAGATTGTTTATCATTGCAACGAAGAACATAATGATGTCCATGGAACAGAGGTAAACAATCTATTTGAATTTGATCATATGTCATATAGTAATGTGAAAAATTTTCTTTTTCTTCGTGAGGTTAGAATTACAAATTATTTTCAATCAAAACTTAGAGCTGAAAAGTGGAGACATGAAAGTGACATAGATCATTTTCTTAAAGATGTTGTTGATTGTTCTGTTGAACATATTATCCCAACAAAAGGTTTAATCGAGCAGCAACCTGCATACATAGACTTTTTTGGAGCTAATCAAGACTATATTTTTTCTTATACTTTTGAAGATCATGTCGCTGATTACATGGAGGAATTTATCAGTAGTCTACACATCCTACCTTGTGGATATATTCCTGTGAGCTGCCATTATGCATAATTTATTTTTTGTTTAGGATGAATTGTATTTTCAAGATTAACTGGCAGAATGGTTCTAGATTAGGCACTTAGATGCTAACCTGGTACACTGGAAGATTGACTTCACCTGATGGAGATCAATCATGTACATATGTAGGAACTTGTACATAAATAAGCTCAGGTGTTGAGCATTTGGTTTCTAGTTGCAGTTCTTTAGTTTAATCATTAGTTGATGAATAAAGGTGACTTTCCCAGTTGGAAACTAGTTTGTAGAGGTTTCAGACTTCAAGATTGTCAAGTTCTAGTCTGTCAAATTTAAGGGTTTTCATAGTTTTGGGCTCCATGCCCAACTAAGGCTACTGATCTATGATTCTCAATATTTTTCTATCAAAGCGCAAGCATCTTATCACTGCAGATATTGGTGTGGGTTCGCTGTACAAATTTTCACACAGTTAAGCTTGGCGAAGCAATATATGACTCCATGCCCAAAGGATAAGGCACTAATCTATGGTTCTTAGTGCTTCTGTGGCAAAAGCACTATCCCCAGTTGGAGCCAGATGTTCTAGCTTATATTGTGTTTAACCTTATTTATCAATTTTATCACAATGTGTGGTCTAAAAATCATTGCAGGGTTTCAACCTTAATGAATCTCTCTTATTTTCTTTACATCCATAGAGTCTAGGGGAAATGAAGTATTTTGTTTATTATACATTGAAATTGCAAAAGAAAGAATTGTAGAAGAATCGACCCCGGTGTAGCCAAGGTTGATATACGAACAAATAAAATCTCTGTATAAATGGTTATATGGAGCTAGACCCGATATATATATGTGTGTGTGTGTGTGTGTGTGTGTGTGTGTGATAGCTGCATATTGAAACAAGAAAGAAACAAAGTAATATATCGGATTCACAAAA
>APFE030181709.1:68575-80870 GCA_000404065.3 Pinus taeda
AGGTCCGCAATGTTACGGATGATTGGTTCCGCTGATAGTGCCAATTGCAGTTTGCGATTTGCGAATGCAGGCCGGACCCAAAACATATATACATCATGTTTAAAAGTCCCGGTGGGTTCGGAGAGCAATGGGTGTTGGTTCCGCCGATTGCAATTAGCGATAGGCGGATCCAATATTTTATATATTAAATTTTAATATTTTTGGTGGGTCCGCTGTATAGCATAGCGCATTATGTACAGGCGTTTGGTTCCGCCGATTGCGATATGTGATGGTTGGACCCCATTAGGTATATATTATGTTTTATAACTCCAGCACGTCTGTCATATCACAAAGTGCCTTTGTATATGTATATGGTCCTGCCCACTGCAATCAGCAATAAAGATCCCGTACCCGATGGTTTATATGCCATGTTTTATAACTTCAGTGCGTCCATCTTGTCGCAGTTTATTAAGGTTTGGGTTGATATAACAATGGAAAGTGCCAATTGTGATTTGTGATGGGAAGTCAATGGAGCACTAAACAGACGGATCCAATATATTTATTAAACATATTTAATTCCTTTCAGTTCTGCTTTCCATGTTTTGCGTCGATTTCGCTGTGTAAATGGAAAAATTAATGTTAAAACTGAATCTGAAGAGGAAGGCAATTGGGTGTATTTTCTGGTGTTTTTGCCAATCAAAACACATTCAATACATATGTAAGCACATGTTATGCACAAGTCAACATAGTTTATTATGATTAAATCAGATTAATTATTATTAAGGCATATACAGAGGAATATACAGAGGAACTCGACAGCAGATTAACAAAGCCGAGAGGTTAGCAGTCATTGTCATGTTCATTTATTTTATGTTCTTTGAGATGTCTTCACCCTCTGTGTAATATTTTTTAATAATTCTTACTTCAGATAGTTAGAGAAACAGTTTTAGTAGTTTGACAGTTGTAGAGATCAGCAACTATTTCACAATGTATAAAAAGAGGAAAATTAACAGAGAAGAGGTTGGTTGTTCTAATTTTGGAGAACCCGGAGGCAAGGCCATTGTATTCATGATATAATGGTTGATTAATGAAGAATAAAAAGTTTCCATGCATTTGTTGGGTATGATTTTGTGACTTCTCTGTTATGTGCCATATTATATTTTCTTCCTTCAAGTACGGTAATGAAGTTGCAGGTCTTTATTTGCTTAGGTAGATAAAGTTAAAGTTCCTTAAAAGAGCACTCTTGTACTTGAAATTTTCACCTTTCTTTATAAGTTATAGATAGTAGTTTCTGTGCAAGGCAGCATATTATCTTTAACTTCTCCAAGAGTCATAGATAGTAGGTTCTGTGTTAAGCAACATATTGTCCATGATTCAGTTCTCACCTTCATAATTCTTCTAGGTTACAGATAGTAGTTTCTGCGTAAGGCAGCATATTATTTTTAACTTCCTCAAACTTTCTTCATGTATCATTCATATTCAGCTAATCAAATGGCATTGTGATATTTCCTTGTCACCTAAGTATTGAGAGTAAAAAGCCAAGTCTTTAGGTCCTTCATTCGAGAACACAACATATATCTAAGTGACAAATAAGTGACAGTAAATAACATTTATTAATTTCTTAAGCACAATTTCTCTACAGCTAGGAAATTGGTTTCTTAAGGTACAACAGACATCATGCCATCACATTAGTCATGTCATCTTGAAATTCAGTCCTTCAAGGTCTCATTAGGTATTTTAGAGTTTTTCAAGGTTTCATTAGGTCATTAGGGTTTCCACGTTTCCAATAAAACTCCATTCCATCGCATAAGACCAACAATTAAAGGGTGATCAAGTAACATCTCTTCACCATGTGAAGATGATTTGTAAAGGGAAATGCTTATTTCATCATGTAATTTTATGTTCACTATATTAATAAGTATTGTTCCTAAGCTGCCAACTCAATCTCTATATGCCAACTTCATTAAAGAAAAGTCAAATTCAAAGAGTTCTCAAAGACCATCAAAAGACAAATTTGTCAAAGAAAATATTAAAGTGAAAGAGTAATGTTTCAAAAAGTTAAGTGAATACCAAAGGGAGTTGTCTTTTCCCAAGGGTGTCCAAATCATCGTTTTCCACAAGCACTAAACCCTAATTTCCTCTCCCAATGAGCTAGATTTGGCTCTGGAATCAGAGGCATATGAGTAGAGGAGGCCTAAGGGAGGTCATTTCAGCAAGTATGAGGGCATTCCAACTCATAGAAATCATGTCTCCATGATTTTTCAAGAAGTCATTCCAAGAGACAAATCATTTTCCACACATAGGGCCAGTTTTGCTTCAAAGTATGTTTCCAAAAAAATAGAGATGAATTTTACAAAAGTGAGAGAGGTTTTTGTCTATCATAGGCAAATAATGAAAAGTGTCCTTCAGTTTTTACACAGGTGTCATGGTTTTGGAGAAATGTCAAAAATACAGTTGCTACAAGAGGGTTGTTGCACTTCTAAAGTGACCTTGGGAAAATCAATTTTTCTCCTGTCTGGAGTGTTCAAATGACTTTCTTGATGAGTCAAATGCTAACTAGGAATAAAGTTGTTTCCAATGAGCTATCGTGAGCTCAATTTGGAGTTGAATAAGACCTCCACAAGTTTCCTGCACGATAACATTTCATTTTTTCACCCTCATTCTGCACGTTTTTACCATTCTTGGGAGAATCAACTTTTGGAGGGTCAAATCAAGTCCATTTTGGAAACTGCAGGTAGATTTGGAAACAAAATAGGAAAATCATTCTAATGAGCTATCCTAGGCTCAATTTGGAGGTTAGGAAGGTAGCAAAAATAAACCTAAAATTTGGAGGGCACATTTGACCAAAGTGTTGCGTGTTTGCCTGAAATTTATGTGTATTTCCTAAGGGCGTTGTGCACCTATAAAGGGAGGGCGTGTTTGACCATATTGTTGTGTGTTTTCCAAGAAAATTCTAGATCTTGCATTCAGAGAACAACATCCTCTCCAAAATTAAAAATGTGCCACCAGCATGCTCCAACACCACAAGTAGGTTGAAATCACAGCACTCCTCTCCTCCACAGTTCAATTATATGGTGGTTCATTGAGTTTTGGAGTCCTACTAAGTTCAAAACCCTAGTAACACAATTCCATTACTAAATCTCATTTCCTAGCATCCCATTACCATTCATAGATTTCAAAACTACCCCTTGCCACCTCCTTCATATCACACATCCCCATTTCCATCTCCTAAATTTCCTCACACCATTCCATACTCTCTACACCTACATTCCATTTCATCATCTCCTTAGGGTTTGACTCCAATGGCTCATGGCAGAAGAAGAGAACAAAAGTCACAGTGAGGAAGGAATATAGGAGAGGAGACTATCTAAGAGAGGAGGAATAATCATTAGACATGAGCCAACCAATACTAGAGAACTCATGGCATCTCCCACCACTGTGACATGCTTTAACCAGGGTAAAACTCAAAAGAGCCCATGCAAAGATTGAAGCCTTGACCAAGAAAGAGGATAAAAGGAGACTATACATTCTTGCTGAGGTAGCACTACATGCCTCAAACACATGATCAGCTATCATCCTACCAATTTTGGAAAGTTTTGAAGCAAATTTTGTAACTTGTGAATTACTGTGTTTTTTGAGGCATTTTAACATAGTCAAAAGGTCAAACACGTAGCACCTAGGGCGCTGTGCTCTTTTTTGGGGCATATGATGAGAAAAAGGTCAGCATATTTGGATTTAGAGTGATGATGACATGCACCCTGTGCATTTGCTAAGCATTTGGAGACAAACAGGTCAGCCAAAAAGGTCAAAAACCACATTTTTGCCTCATTTCTGGCTTGGGCGTTGCGTGTTTACCAGTCTTGGGAGATTGGGTTTTAGAAAAGGAAAATGAGCTCCAAATTGAAAAATGAAGACATATTTGGAAAGTAGACTTGAAGGGATTCCTAACGAGCTATCTAGGATAAAATTTGGACACTAGGAAGGTACACAAAAGCAGTCCTGAACTTCAAGGGCACGTTTGATAGTCTTCTCCAATTTTCGTTGTTTCTCTCCAAATTGATTTTCACCTATGGGAAATTGATGTTTTATTGATGTAATTGATAAGTATGATGTAATCATTATGTTTTTTACTATTATCTAGGGTAAATAGATTAGGTAAATGGCCGACATGACTTGTAATGAATCAGTTTTCTTAAGTTAGGGACGAGTCACTTTGACCACCCTATACTCTAGCTATCAATTCAGTCTTTCTTGCAACTACTCCTCCTCTCATGGATTTGACCCCTGAGACTAGGATGAGTTGGTTTGAGGCCTATATTATGTATTTTCTTAGTCATTTTACAGGATGGACTCTCTTGGATGTTGTAATAGCTTTTTGACTTTGGAATGGAATATATTGGATGAAGTTGCAGCTATTTTGGTGGGATTCCTGTGGCATGGTATTTTGATCTTGTTTCTTCTTCAATTTGATATGTGTGAATGTTTTTTTTCCTTTCATGGTCCATTTCACTCTAATTATGTTTTATTTTCAAGGTGTGATAAGCAAAATTCATCTTTGTATGCTCTGTTTTTGGAAAATCATCATAGATTGTTTTATTTCTTCAATTTGAAAAGAATTCATGACCCTCATGCTCTTGTTAGCATCTCACTAGTCTAAACCATCTCATCACTATACTATGAAGTTTAAAGTACCTTTCCTACCTTTCCCCATCAGATGTTTGTAATTCTGATTCTTTTTTGCCCTGACCTAGTTCATTCTCTGACCTACTTCACTCATCCTTGTGACTACCCAACGAAATCAAATCAAACAACCCTCTGCACATCATATCTAGCCTAAAACCCTAATCTGTCCAACCCTCTTGGTTGTGATCCTTTGGAGAGAGCCCTCTTTGGCTTGGTAGGGCTAGCGAATAGATCAAAATATTGGTCTATGGTTACCTCAACTGAACTCTTCCTCGGCCTTGGAGATCCAAAGGAGTGATAACAAGGTCTAGAATCATTTTGGTAACAACTTTTGTTGATTTCTTTCTTATTGTTGGAGAAATTCCTATGTCAACCACGGTTTTGAATTTTTGAAGCTCTTCACATGTAAAGTTAGATTCCATGTATTCCTTGGGAAGTATCTAGTTGGTATGTGAGTTTAGAGCAAATCTTTATTGTTGTTGAAGTTGTTCATAACCTAGTCTTGACTTCGGTACTTTTATGACATAGAAGTTGGATCTTTTTTATTTCTATTTCTTGTTTTTCAAAAAAGTTTTGAGATTCTTTGGTGAATGTGATATTTCATTTCTCTGAATCCTTTTTGATTCTTTGAGCCTCTCGTATCTTTTTGGCCAAGTTGTAAGTCTCTTGTTTGCACTAGTTTTTCAATGTTTGTGATCATACTTGTGACTAGGTGGACTTGAGTGTTCTTCATAGTTTTGGCTCTATAATCTTTCATTTTCTTCCATTTTTGAACTTTTAGATTTTAAAGACTCTTAAAAGAAAAAGAAAAGAACTTTCTTGTTGCTTTATTTTGTTTTTGTTTCCTGGTTTTGTAGTCTTTTAGGTTTTGGCAAATGTGCAAGTTGGTATGATAAGGTCAAATATCTTTTTTCACTTTGGGAAGTATTCTTTGCCTTGAAATTTTATTATATTGATGTTGGATTTGCCTTTATATTATTTTTCACATTTTCTTGCCTTTAGATTTCTATTTGAATCTTGCATTTGCATAATAGTGTGCATTAGGTTAGGTGAATTTAAGGTATCATTTAGTTCTTTTTGTTAGATTTTGAATGTGTGAGTGCCAAAGAACAAAAGAAAAAGAATTTTGCTTTATTAAGTTTCTCATAGAACCCTTGTAGAAATATCTTTCATCGAAGAAAAATAATAATTGCATTCTCATGTAGCGTAGGTTTTCTATTGATTTCTTTTGTATCATAACACCATTAGTTGCACTTCCATTTCTCTCTGTTTTGAACAATGACCAACTAAAATGATTTCTTAAATTAAAATGAACTAGATTTTTTCTTTTTGTCATAGTTACATCAACTAGTATATAGAATTTTAGGGCCTTGGAATAGGTGTGTGGAGAGTAAACTCTCCAATGCCACTTAAACTAAAAGGTATAGATGTTATTAATGAGTGGAAATCCAGTGTCATTAAGATGTCCAGGAAAACTCCTCTAACACGAGAGTCAAGCATGAGGTTGTGTGAAGATAGGGAAAGAGAGATACCCCTTCTCCTACTTGTTGGATCATGCTCCCATGACTGTTCCCCTCGGAATTTGATTATGAGCTTGTGACCTTAGTTTCCTTTCCGAGGGATAACACAAGTGACTCTGGGGGGGAATGCCTGTGGTACTTGAGGCAGACGTTTCATCACTTTCATAGTACTTCTGGAGGGTGCCCTTGCGAAGCTTGGGTACTTGTACCGACAAAGGCTATTGTCTGGAGTTCAATGTAACTACTTATGATACCATCCTCGGTACGCTTTGGTCCTCATCATCCCAACTTACCTTCGGGAGGTCCTTTTCTTCAATTTCTTGTATTTTGGTGTTCAGTCTTAATCACACAGAGTGGAAATAATTGGAAGTTGTTTTCTTGTTGGTATCTTTAGTTCATTTTTTTAGAGAGTGAATTGTGCTCCTAGCTTGCCTTAGGTGATTTGAATCTTTAATTTTTCTTTATATAGAAAAGTGGTTGATCGCCCAGTTCTTTGGTCTAGAAGGCTTTGTGGGCTTTCACCTATGAGTCTCTAGCCTTCACTGAAAAGGCATAGGAATAATTCTACTAGTTACGCAACAGAGATAAATCCTTCACCCAGGGATCTTATTTCACAGGGAGAACCTAGTCTAGCCCATAATCTGGGTAGAAATGCTCTTGTTCTTTCTAGAGTACTCTTCCAGTCAAAATACAAAGGAGAAATTGAAGATGTTTTAGAGTCCCTTGGTACTCCTAAAAAATCTCTTCCTTCTCACCTTCCTTATGTTGTATCGTACGTGGGTAATCCAAATCATAGACCAGGTAGCCCTATTCACTCTCCTTATTTTTTCTTAATAGTTAATGTTAGTAGCACTAATGTGGCTACCAAAACAGATGATGCGCATACTCCTTCTTCAAATATAGGAGGAGTGCTATTTCTATTCCTCCCATTGCAGCTAGCATGATAGATATTGGCTCTACCTCTGTTCCTGGTCCGAGTGGGGGAACCCAACCTTATGCTCCTTTCCCTGGTACTCTTCCTTTTATAATTACTTCTACAGGGATTCCATAAGTTTCATCAACTTTACCTTTTACCACTTTGGTATCTATGAATTTGATGGCCAGTAGTTCTACATATTTACAAGGTTTTGCATTGGAAGTGGACATGTTCCTCCTTCCAATCCATCGTTGAGTATAGGATCAATGACTTTCCCTAGCTTTGCTCAAAACATTAATCTTTTTTAAGGTAACTGTTGAGTCCCAAACCTGCACTTCCCTATATACTCGTTCAACCTTCTTTTTACATTTACTTCATCCACCCAGCTGTCAAATCATTGCATATTAGGCTAAAAAGAGCTTATTAAATGGTTTCCTACCTATGTTTCTGACTGTTGTTTGGTTTAGATTTTTTTTGTTCAAACAGCTGCGGAAACTTGTCACTTTCTGCAGCCAGCCCAAGTTTCCGCATCCATTTTGTCAAAAGCTATGCTACAGGTGTCCAATGGAGAAACCAGCCACATGGGCAGGATGCAGGTGACGTGTACATGGAGTGTGTCCTCTCAGATCAGCCAAATCACTCATAAACGGTCATGGTCAACGACGGTCAAAGGAAGGGCCAAATGAGGAATTTTGCGGTGCCACGGCTCTGTTTTGGCCACGTGAAGGATTGTGTGGCACGATCCTTCATTTCTGGAGGTACTAGCACAACTGTCGACCAGCCTGAGAACCGAATCAAGCAACCACCACTCCATGGATTCAATTGCCGTAATGACCATCATGCTAAATCTCAGGCCATGGAGATTTACGTGTCCCTTGGCAGCACAAAATCCAGGAATTAGTTACTAGCGTTTGCACTTATAAATAACGCGTTGATATACGCTAGATAGTTAGTCTTTTAGATGTAATTTTGACTGTTGTTTCAGCCCATTGAACTGTACTTTCCTTTGCTTTATTACTGCAATTCAATAAATGAGAAGACAGCGTTCCTGAATCCAATTTGTGATTAAGTAGTTGGCTGCCTGAGGTGACAGAGGGCCCCTGTACACGAAAGCTTTGTATAGTTTCTTACTTGCTTTTGTTTACTGTTTTTGTAGTCATTACTTGTATATATTTTATGTTGTTATGATGTTCATCACTGTCCATATTTCCTTCATGTTTTCTTCATAACTGTTAAGCTGATCAGTGTTTCTTCTACAGGTTTTTATAGGCAGCCCGGGCAAATTTACATGTTTTTGATAGCTACTGACATGAGATCATCTTGTCCTTTTTGCTGATTTTCATTTATTAAGTTTAATTCCAGCATTTTCATTTCTTTCAAGTTTTGTTTTGCTTGATTACTTTTCTGCCATTTAGACATCATATTATTTACATGTTTATGATTTCCTTTCTATAGCCAAGTGACTCAATTAGTAAGGAATCAGAATATTACATGAAGTAGTGTGATCTAGTTTGCTTTCTTGCAAGTTAGAGATTGAATTACTTATGTCATTTTCAAAGAGTTGAAATATGAATGAGTAGTTAAATCTTAGTTTCCTTTTATGCAATTAAATTTCCTGCAATTTAGATATCATAATACTCAGCTTGTTTGTGATTACTTCCTATAGCCAGATTGAGTCGAAAGGTGAAGGGTCAGAGTATGGGTTGAAGTAGTGTGATTTAGTTTGCTTTTCTTTCAGTCTTTGAATTGCTTTAAGTTCAGATTTTATTTTCTTTTTCATACAACAGTAAGGATACTAGGCCATTGTCACTAGTTCATTGTTTTGGTACATTTACTTCTTTTGAGAATTGATTTCATTTTAGTCAGTTTGGAAACTTTTCTTTTTAAGAACTTTTTAAGTTTGGAAAATCATTGTAGAAATCACCATTACCATTCACACTTAATTTTTAATTTCGCCATCTCACACTAGGGAATCCACAGAAGATAAACCCAAAAACAAACTAAAACCTCAAAAATGACAAAAGACTAAGGAAAAGGTTATCTTGCACATACAGTGCACTTCACTTCATCAGTTTATGACTCCCGGATTGACATTTTAAATAGCAATTTAGGACATACTAAATTGACCAAACATTTTGGCGTCGTTGCCGGGGAAGTGAAACTAGGTAGCCAATTTCTTTAAAAAATATATATATATAAATAAATAAAATTTCAAGGAAGGAAAATTGATAACCTCTCAGAGTATGCTCTCCTCTTGCACGTTATGTGACCTGGAGGATCAGAAAAGAGAAAGTTATTGGTTTAATAATTTCTTGAGTATGCTCTCTTCTTGCACCTAGAGTGACCTGGAAGATCAGAAAGAGAATTATTAGCCTGACTTGAAGAAAAACAAAAGAACATGACATGCATAGATCAAGAGATTCTAGGGGAAGGTTTTTAGTTAGAGCCAAGAGTTCGATTTTTAAAACTCCATCTACTTCAAGGAATAGACAAGAGACACCTCCATCATCTCCAACTCATACTCCTAGCCTTAGGATTCCTGGAGTTCAAGAGGCAGTAGTGGAATTAGGAGACTCTCCCACACCACCCATCAAATTTGAATTAGGAAAAGATCATTTCTTTCCTTCTACAGGGAGAGACATTGTAATTGAAGAAGTAGAATCACCTGAGGAAGAAGAGGGAGAAATTCCTCCTCGTTCGCCATTAGTAGAGGAACCAGAGGACTCTGAAGTCTCTGAGGAAGCCATCATGACAGAGGAGGTAGTTAACGGATTTGGTAGAGGTAGAGGTAGAGGAGGGGGAGGAGGAAACAATGGAGGAGGTAGAGGTAACAATGGGGGAAATAGGGATGGAGATAACTCATTTGGATTTCCTATAGTCGATGAGGATTCTCAAGCAACAATGAAAAATATTTCACCATCTGTCCTCCCAAACTTTCATGGGTTAAGAAATGAGGATCCTAAAACATTTCTATTTGAGTTTGAGGTCGTGTGTCAAACTTATGATTACCTGGAAGATTCTCAAAAACTCAAACTGTTTCCTTCAACACTGAAAGGAGCTGCTTTGAAATGGTTCATGGGATTACTCACCTAATCCATTAGGACTTGGAATGATCGGGACTATTGCATGCCCACCAATCATAAGGACGAGGTATTCAAAATGGTCCAAAAAGAGGATGAAAATGTGGAGGATCTACTTGAAAGATTTCAGTATAACCTCAAAAGAGCATAAATGAGTAACCTTGATGAAGAAACCTTGAAATCCCTTCTATTAAAATCCATTAGAGATGAATGGATAGATATTTTGAACATGATGGGAAAAGGAGATATATCTCAACTTCCACTTCATGATATAGCAGAGGTATGTGTCCATCTCTCAAGGGGAAAATCAAAAACTGGGAAAGGGCCTAGAGATCCTTCTCTCATTAGAGCAAACAAATTTGCAACTGGATCAGTAAGTAGGGCTGAGATTAGCAATATGCTTGATGAATTGAAAACTGATATCTTAGGGAGTCTGAGTGAGCAACTAAACACTCTTAAGATACACAATAAGCAGAAAGTAGAAGCTGAAGCTTTGGCCATCTTTTGTCCAAAATGTAGAAAGAAACATGATCTAAGAGAATGTCCCTTGGATGCAAAAGTTGTAGAAACATGTGTGATTTGTTCAGAGAATCATGAGAAACATGTGTGATTTGTTCAATTCCTGGGCTCAAAGCTATCTTTCAAGAAGATCCAAATAAATTGAGTCTCTCTGTTTTGTTGCAAGGATACCTTGGCAGGGGCAACAAAACCAAGGGTTTAACAACTTTATGAACTTTCAAACCCCACCAAATTGGAATCCTTGGCAACAACCTTGGCCCCAACAACAAAATCCATTTCAATCATGGGTACAAGGTATGCAAAATCCTTATGGGAGATTTGCTCAATTTTATCAATATCCTCCATCTTTTCAAAACCAACAAGCTCCACAACTTCCAAATCAAAATCTACAACTATCATTGCCATTTCCACAACAACAACAACCTTCTCAACAGAATCCAAATTCTCAGTTCTTGCTTCCGTTCCAACAGAAGCTAAATCAACTTCCTTCCCAGCCATTACCAAACCCCAATAATAAAAACCCTCAAAATTCTTACATAATAGAAGGTCAACAATTTCCTACCTATATGATTGTTCCTCTCAATGATGTACAACTCAGATCTGGTAGAGTCTTAGATAAACCTTCTATAGATGCCCAAAAGCAAAGAATTTCTGAGGAAGATTCTCTTGAAGCCAATAAAGGTTCTGAAGCATCTCTTCAAAACCCAAGTAGCCAGAAAGAAAAAGAAAAAGAGTTAACCCCCACAACTCCTATAGTTGCGCAACCTGCATCTTCATTCACACCTCCTTTTCCTGAAAGATTACAAATTGACAAAGGGGTGGAAAAACAAATCTTGTTGCCGGACTATGATTTTCTAGATGAATTGAAGAATGTTTGTATCAAGATTCCCTTGTTACAAGCCATTAGAGAGATTCTTATTCTAGCAAAAACAATAAAGGAGTTGAGTCTTAAAAGACCAGGAAGGAAACCTAGAGATACAAGAAGAATCCACTTGGTAGGAAAAATTGCAGATATCATGATGGGAAAAATTACTATGCAGAAGTATGTAGATCCCGATAGTCCAATAGTCAAAACCCATATCAATGGGGTAGAAATTCCAAATACTTTGATTGATTTAGGGGCTGCTATCAACATCATGAGTAGACAAACTATGGAACAACTGAAACTTCCTAATCTTCTTTTTACACCTACTTTACTGCAACTTGCAGATCGATCAATTATCAAACCAGATGGTGTATTAGAAGACATCTCGGTCTCCTTAGACTCTTGGGAATATCTAGTAGACTTCATGATTTTAACTCCCAGGAGTAATTTAGGACGACACCCTTTCATCTTAGGAAGACCTTGGATAGCCACAGCTGATGCCTTTATCAGTTGTAGGTCTGGGGATATGTATATTTCTAATGGTAATTCGACAAAGAAATTCAATTTGTATCCTTCAGCAAAATCAATTATAGAAATACGAGATAATGAGTGGGTTGATGATGAGGACACTATACAACCTGTCTTTACCATTTCTGAAATCAGTGAAGATAGTCAAATTCTGAACACATTAGAAAACTTTGAAACATCTTCAGAATATGACCACACACAATTT
>APFE030181709.1:82329-94164 GCA_000404065.3 Pinus taeda
GATTTCTTGTCTAGAATCCAAAATACTAATGAAGATTCTCCTATAGAGGATAAGTTTCCAGATGAGTATTTATTTGCAGTAACTACTAAGACTCCTTGGTATGCAGATATTGCTAACTATTTGGTTACAGGAAACCTACCTCCGCATTTATTTCCTAGTGAAAAAAGAAGAATTATTTAGGAGAGTTCGAATTATTCATGGATTTCTAATGAATTGTTTAAAACAGGGCTAGATTATGTGATCAGAAGATGTGTTCGGGAAGATGAAATGCCTGATATCCTCAAGGCATGTCATGATGAACCATGCGGTGGACACTTTGCTGACAATAGGATGGCCTATAAAATCCTTTCTTTAGGGTATTATTGGCCTTCACTTTTCAAAGATGCAAAACAATATGTCAGAAGGTGTGACAGCTACCAAAGAGTTGGGAGACCGACTCTTTCAAATGAAATGCCATTACAACCACAGGTACTCATCGAACCCTTTGAAAAATGGGCTTTAGATTTCACTAGACCTATTAATCCACCATCTAAGCAAAAGAAGTATATATTGGTATGCACTGATTATGTCACTAAATGGGTAGAAGCCAAAGCATTACTTGCTGCTACTGAAAATTTAGTTGTTAACTTCCTTTATGAGGATATTTTTACTCGCTTTGGTGTTCCAAGAGAAATCGTGATAGATCACGGAAGTCAATTTACATCTAACTTGATGGAGAAGCTGATGGAAGAATACAAAATCAAGCACAGAAAATCTACTCCTTACCACCCACAAGCAAATGGCCAAGTGGAGTCTACAAACAAAGTTCTTGAGAGCATCATCACCAAAATTTTTCATCTACACAGAAGAGATTGGGCAGAAAGGCTTCCTGAAGCCTTATGGGCCTACAGAACTACATGGAGGAATACAACAGGACATTCTCCCTATGAACTTGTTTATGGGAAAGAAGTCTTGCTCCCCATTGAGTTTCAAGTCAATACTTTCAAGATGGAAGTCCAGTTGGGGATGAATCTATCAGAAACCCAAAAGCACAGAATGGAGCAGCTGAATAAGCTAGATGAGATCAGACAAGAAGCAATTTTAAGGACTGATCTAGTTCAACATCAAAGAGCTAAGTGGCATGACAGATACATCAAAGAGAAAAATTTTCAAGAGGGAGATTGGGCGCTACTGTTTGATTCCAAGTTCAAAGACTTCAAAGGTAAATTTCAGACCCATTGGCTTGGGCCATATGAAATTGACAAAGTCTTTAACAATGGAGCAGTAAGAATCAAGACCATTGATGAATTTCAGATTCCTCTTATTGTGAATGGCCACCGATTGAAAATTTATCATAAGCGACTCTCAAAAGAGGAATTCGTCAAGATGTTCCAAGAGAATTATGCAATAAGACTGGTGGAGAAAAATCCTTCTTCCCCATCAGCCTAGCCTTTGTTTCTTTCAGTTAATAAAAAAAAAAAAAAAAAAAAAAAAGAGAGAGAAATTTTTTTTGTATAAGCCTGAAAACCAATCATAGATTGGTAGTGTTATACATAAAATATAGAGTGAAAATCACGGACACCTGACACTATATTTTCCAAAAAAAAAATCTCTCTCCTTTCCTTCTTTTTCCATTTTCACTCCATCTCCATATCATTCACTTCACTCCGCTTCACTTTCACTCCATTCCACTCATTTCATTTTCATTTCATCAATAAAAGTTCCTTTCAGGACTATTTTCATTCAGTTAGTTCTTTTCTAACTATCTCTATTCAGCTAAGTGGGTGTTGTCCTAGTTTCTGCAGCTGGAAACAATTTCTGCAGCTAGAAACAGTTTCCGTAGCCAGAAACAATTTCCGCAGCTACCACCACTCTATTTTGCAAAATTCACAGTCAAAATGTTAGTGCAAAAACCATGAAAATGCAGGTGTAATTGAGCAATTTCCATGAAGACATGGAGCATCTCCAAGACATCAAGAAAGAACAGTTGGTTAAAAGCTATGGGTAATAAATGACAAAGTTTCCAAAGGTATGAGAAAAATCTTTTATCAAATAACAATTAAAGTCATGATTATGCATAGTTATCAAACCATAAAAAGTTCTACTATGTGCAATGATTCAATATGATACCTCCATTGTCCACTCCTGTCCCACGATATTACTCCGCACACCATGCATTTATTTCTTAACGGTCTCATGATGGATTTTTCGGGTTTAAACTCAAGTTGACTACACTTTCATTTGCCACCTGCGCTCATGAGATGTGACCAATCCCTCTACGGCTCCTCTCCACCGCATTTTCCGCAACCATCTATCAAAATGTGTAATCTCCCGTACGCAGCCGTTAATTCAAATCTCGCCTCCACTCCGTTCACTTACCATTTCATTAAAGGTCTTCCTTTCATATACACGCATTTCAAATTGTGAAGTTATTTGTGATTTCTTACCCTCTGTTCTGCCTGTAATCTGAGGCATTCCCGTTACCTGCTACCGATTGCAGCCACTGCATTTTACCGTAAACCCTACAACCGAGCTACCTTCCCTCTACTAAATCCTTATACGCAATTGAATCCTCAGTTGAAATTCAAAACAGAGAAAGGAATGGGAAAATTACTAAGGGCAAAGCCAGAAGGACCGAAGTATCTAGAAGGTTACCCTCAAGCAAAATATTTGCTGAGGAAAGCCAAATGGTTATGCTTCACCCAAAAGTTCAAAGGCTATAACAAAGAGGTAACCAAGGCTTTTGCATGGTCTTTCGATGTTCAAATGGTGGAGATTGGAGATTTGAAGCTCACGGTGACCGAAACAACAATAGCAACTGCCACAGGCTTACCTCAAGAAGGTGAGCGATGGTTCAAAAATAAAAGCGTGGATGAACAGGCATGGAGAATTATGCTAAGAAACCCAGGTATGGACACCACTGTGTTTACTAAAGGAATACATGTTCATGCATTGAAGGAAGAATGGGCCAGTTTGCTATTAGTTATCCAAAACAATTTCACTTGTGAAGGCCTCTTTGGTTCGATGTACATGTACCATGCTAGATAACTAATGAATTTCTTAGAGAATCAGACTCTTAATTTGCCTTATTTCTTGCTGTTGAGTTTGAAAAAGATGAGTATTACAGTCCAAAAACACATAGGCAATATAGAACCTCATCTATATCATCATGGACTTATAGAAATTCTCATTGAGGACCAACTAAAGAAAAACAAAGATACCTGGGAACAATTCTTGATAAGAAACTACTTCTAAGAGCCATCTAAGGCCTCTGAAAGTAGTACACCAAAGACACCAAGAAAAATTAGGAGGAGAGAAAAGAGCACTCTAGTCCAAGACTCCCCTACTATAGAAACTCAAGAAGTTGGTAAACAAGAAGAAGAAAATAGAACTAAAGACAAGAAACAGAGGAAAGATAAAGGTAAAAGGACCATCCAAGAAGTCTACCAATCACCTGAGCCATCCATAGAGGAGGATTATCAACCACCGTCAGAAAGATTAGTACATCTTCAGGTTGCTATAGCAAAGAAAAAGGAAAAAGGGAAACAGAGTATATAAGAAAAGAGTACTAGTCCACCATTCTTGAGGAGAAGTCAGAGGTTGAGAGGAAAGTGGAATAAAACACAAATAAAACAGCCCCACTTCATTGAATTGGGTGGAGAGACACCTGAGAAAACTCCAGCTGGTCGTACTTCACCTAGTCCTCAACCAAGTATTGAAACTAGTCCCCTACATGATGAAAGCCCTTCTCGGCCAGAGCTAGAGAGCAGTCCTCCTCCTCCACCAGATTTTGAGCTCAGTCCAAGAAAGACACCTGAAATAGATCCTAGTCAACAGAAGGTATATGACTACTTGGAATCATTGGAAAAATCAGTTGCAGGTCCGAGTACCACTCTGCCACTAGATGCACAAGTTCAGTCCTTAAAACAGGAGGTATTTGAATTAGAGGTCCTAAGCAGGCATATCAAGCAGGAAAATGAAACACTCAAGGAACAGAGCAAAGTAGATAAAATTATTCATGATAACACCATTCTTCATTTGGGACTATGGCAAAAGAAAAACAAGAAACTGAGGAAAAAGTGCAAAAAGTTGAGCAGAGCATTAATCAATCTCAAATTCAGATGTCTAATAAGGAAACCAAGGATGGCAGTAGCACCAAAGAAGAAGAAAAGAGGGCTAGATGTCCTAGCAGAAGCATCAGAACACATGGACTAGAGGGGAATGTCTAAATTTTGGTTGCATGAGGACATGCAACACCTTCACAGTGGGGGTATCTTGAGTCCCAAACCTGCACTTCCCTATATACCCGTTCAGCCTTCTTTTTCCATTTACTTCATCCACCCAGTTGTCAAATCATTGCATATTAGGCTAAAAAGAGCTTATGAAATGGTTTCCTAACTATGTTTCTGACTGTTGTTTGGTTTAGATTTTTTTTTTTCAAACAGCTGCGGAAACTTGTCACTTTCCGCGGCCAGCCCAAGTTTCTGCAGCCATTTTGTCAAAAGATATGCTACAGGTGTCCAATGAAGAAACCAGCCTAATGGGCAGGATGCAGGTGACGTGTACATGGAGTCTGTCCTCTCAGATCAGCCAAATCACTCATAAACGGTCATGGTCAACGACGGTCAAGGGAAGGGCCAAATGAGGAATTTTGCGGTGGCACGGCTCTGTTTTGGCCACGTGAAGGATTATGTGGCACGATCCTTCATTTCTGGAGGTACTGGCACAACTGTTGACCAGCCTGAGAACCGAATCAAGCAACCACCACTCCATGGATTCAACTGCCGTAATGACCATCATGCTAAACCTCAGGCCGTGGATATTTACGTGTCCCTTGGCAGCACAAAATCTAGGACTTAGTTACTAGCGTTTGCACTTATAAATAACGCGTTGATATACGCTGGATAATTAGTCTTTTAGATGTAATTTTGACTGTTGTTTTAGCCCACTGAACTGTACTTTCCTTTTCTTTATTATTGCAATTCAATATATGAGAATACAGCATTCCTGAATCCAATTTGTGATTAAGTAGTTGGTTGGCTGAGGTGACAGAGGGCCCCTGTACACCAAAGCTTTGTATAGTTTCTTACTTGCTTTTGTTTACTGTTTTTGTAGTCATTACTTGTATATATTTTATGCTGTTATGATGTTCATCACTGTCCATATTTCCTTCATGTTTTCTTCATAACTGTTAAGCTGATCAGTGTTTCTTCTACAGGTTTTTGTAGGCAGCCCGGGAAAATTTACATGTTTTTGATAGCTACTGACATGAGATCATCTTGTCCTTTTTGCTGATTTTCATTTATTAAGTTTAATTCCAGCATTGTCATCTCTTTCAAGTTTTGTTTTGCTTGATTACTTTTCTACCATTTAGACATCACATTACTTACCTGTTTATGATTTCCTTTCTATAGCCAAGTGACTCAATTAGTAAGGAATCAGAATATTACTTGAAGTAGTGTGATCTAGTTTGCTTTCTTGCAAGTTAGAGATTGAATTACTTATGTCATTTTCAAAGAGTTGAAATATGAATGAGTAGTTAAATCTTAGTTTCCTTTTATGCAATTTAATTTCCTGCAATTTAGATATCATAATACTCATCTTGTTTATGATTACTTCCTATAGCCGGACTGAGTCGAAAGGTGAAGGGTCAGAGTATGGGTTGAAGTAGTGTGATTTAGTTTGCTTTGCTTTCAGTCTTTGAGTTGCTTTAAGTTCAGATTTTATTTTCTTTTTCATACAGAAGTAAGGATACTGGGCCATTGTCACTAGTTCATTGTTTTGGTACATTTACTTCTTTTGAGAATTGATTTCATTTTAGTCAGTTTGGAAACTTTTCTTTTTGAGAACTTTTTAAGTTTGGAAAATCATTGAAGAAATCACCATTACCATTCACACTTAATTTTTAATTTCGCCATCTCACACTAGGGAATCCACAGAAGATAAACCCAAAAACAAACTAAAAACTCAAAAACGACAAAAGACTAAGGAAAAGGTTATCTTGCACATACAGTTCACTTCACTTCATCAGTTTACGACTCCCGGATTGACATTTTAAATAGCAATTTAGGACATACTAAATTGACCAAACAGGAACCAAGACTTTGTATATCCTTCGATTAGTATTTTTGGGTCTGGGAATCCTTCTCAATTATTTGTTCAGCAAGGGAGTATGCCCTTCCCTACTGCCAGTACTTCGTGATCTTTTCCTCGTTTGGCTAGTGCTTGGAACCCTTATCAAGGGGTTTCTCCTTCTTATAATGTTCCACTTGGAGGAAATGTTCCTATGGTTAGTAGTTCTACAGTAGGGGAACATACCCTCCATATACCCTTGGACATAAAGGTTTTCTTTATTGTTCAGGTTTTTCTACAAGTAATCGTTGGTAACCTAGTACCTCTCAAAATACAGGATATTCTTTTCCAAATTTTGGGAACTCCAGTCCTGACGCTTGGAAATCAACAATCTCATCATGCTTACAATTCTTGACAACTCTTAATTTTCCAAATATTTCAAAAAACTAACAGTCTGATCTTTTACAACTCGTCTTAAACCCCAGTCTCTACCAAAATTCCATCAAACATACCAAAGTTTGAAGGGAAGTCTGGTGAAGATCCATCATACAACATAACCACTTTTCATTTATGGTGCTCATTGAACTCCTTGATTGAAGATTCAATTAGGTTGAGACTCTTTCAATGCACCTTAACTTGAAATGTGGTCAAATGGTATATTGAATTAAAGGGTGGGTCATTTTATATGTTTGGTGAGTTTGCTACAATGTTTCTCAACCACTTCTAGTTTCCTATCTGTTATGATGTCGAAACTAAACTTCTAGCCAATTTTGAGCAGGACAAGGCCACCCATATTTTAGACCACATTCAAGAGTGGTGCAGAAGAAATAGATTGATCTGTAGGTTTTAACCCCGTACAGAAATTACCTGCATGCGAATTCTAAATCACAGGAAAAATAAAAATGCGAGAGCATAAACACATAAAACACATATACACAGAGATTCCCCACTGGATCTCAAAACCGAGACTACCAGCTTGATTTTTCATTATATTCCTTTCAATGTTACAATACATATTTATACATGCCGAAGCATCCAATACCATGGACCAAAAAACCATCACGTCCAATACCATGGACCAAAAAACCATCGTGTCCAAAAAACATGTGCGAAAATCATGCACAAAACCATAGGTGGGTCCGCCCAACCTAACATAGGGTCCAAAACCAAAATTTTTCGGGTACCCCTCAAACCCCCTGTTAACTATGTGGAAAGAATATAACACAACCCAACATGATCAAGGCTTACACCCCTACTGAATTCCTTCTCGAGTGGCTTTTGAAATATTCACATCTTGAAATATCTAAGCATGTGTCACTTTAGGGAGTGTTCACAGAAGAACAAACTATCTTTAGAGCCCAGTAGTTAGAGCTGATTTATTCCCAGCCTAGAGTCCTTTATAAGATATTTCCTGATGATCCTATATCTAAAATCGATCTTGCAAAAATAAAACTTAGCCCTCATCTGATGGACTTGTAGGATCTCTTGACACTAATGCAGCTATATTGTTAGTGAATCAATTATAGCAGTTGTTGTTACACTCTGCTTCTGCAATGTATACTATGTCATCTATGTCATCTATGTCTCCCCATTCTCAACCTTCTATGGTCAATGTTGCTCAATCCTTGAATTCTAAAGGAAATCAACTATCTAAAGGGAAGAAGAAAGGACATGGGAAAAATGAAGATAAGGGAGAGAAGGGGAATGCAAATAAACCTAGTGAGAATGATGGTGAGAGAAAGGAGGAGTCTAAAAAGAAAGTTAAATTATTGTGAAAGTTATGCACTGGGGATAAGATTACTCATATTTTCCCTAAGATTCAATTTGCTCAACATTTGTTAGCCCAATAGGGTTCTTCTAGTTCCCAATGATCCGGATCTTGGGGAAAGGCCCCCAAGATATGAAAATTTGAAATTCCAAAAAGAGAGAAAAACACATAATAAACAAAAGCACAAATAATTTTTTTATTAAAATAGAGAATAACAGTAAAAGCTACATTGTTATGGACAATATGTCCTTTTACAAAATGTGACTTGTTACTTATAGCCTTTTTTAGTTACAATACCACAAGTAAATACCATGGGTGGATGCCACTTATAATACCATGGGTAAATTCAATGGGTGGATAAATACCATGGGAGGATGCCACTTTCCATTCAAATCATTCCTTACCCCTTTAGAAGAAATGTTCCCCATTGCATGAAGTTCCCTCATGAGAAGCCTTTGTTGAATATGAAGAGCCACTAAAGAGAAGGGTTTTGTGTGTTTAACCCATAACTATGATGAATGAAGATATGAGGATAGAGATACCCTGTAATGCTTATGACCAACTGTGATACTGACCATGTGCGACTTAGAAAATGGTCTTCGATGAAGCATGGGGTTTTTGGATGACCCATAACCATGAAAAAAAATATCTAAGGGTAGAGATACCTTGTAATTCTTGTGACCAACTGTGATACTAACAATGTGTGTCCTACAAAATAGACTTTGATGAGAAGGGTTTTGTGTGGTTGACCCATAACCTTGGGCTTGTGGGTGACCCATAACCATGATGCTTGTCAGTCTGCTTGGTAAAACTATGGTGGCTTTTCTGGTAGATTCTCCTAAACAATGATATATCGCAAAGGATTCTTTCACTTCCTTTTTTTTAGAAATAGTGTTGATAACTTCTGTTACAAGTGATGAAATCAAATTTCGTCAGAAGGTCCATTTGAGCCATTGAATATATATTTCCATTGTTATAAGACTCTTGAACTTTGATGACCTGTGGAGTGGGAAGATGATTCCTGAAACTTATGGTACGCACAGTTATGTAACATTCCATACTTGTGTAACTTCAATTGCTCATATCTCTCAAACCGAGAAACAAAATCAAACTCCATGAAAAACCCATTTGAGCTAACAAAAAATAATTTTGAATGAGATAATTTTCACCTTCTAAAATTCTCTGTGGAGGTCATAGCACTTGTATGAATTTTTTTGAAGATTGTTGCAAAACTTTGAAACTAAAATATGCTTCAAACCCTCATTCTCGTGGAGCCGTAACCTGCTCTGATACTGGTGATCTGGATCTTGGGGGAGGCCACCAAGATATGAAAAATAGAAATGCTAGAAAAAGAGGAGAACACACAGTTAAAAAAATCACAAAGAAACTTTTTATTAAAATAGAGAATAACTGTAAAATCTATATTGTGGTGGACAATTTGTCCTTTTATAAAATGTGACTTGTTACTTATAGCCTTTTTTAGTTACAATACCATGGGTAAATACCATGGGTGGATGTCACTTACAATACCATGGGTAAATTCTATGGGTGAATAAATACCATGGTTGGATGCCACTTACAATACCATGGGTAAATTCCATGGGTGGATAAATACCATGGGTGGATGAATACCATGGGAAGATTCCATTTTCCATTCAGATCACCTAGGATGTGCTTACGAACTCTTTTCCCTAAGGGAAACAATTACTTGTTGGCATGAATACTAATACTAGAACCCCTACAGGGGGAAAGAGAGGCCCGCAGTTGAACCTATACCTCGGGTGTCGAAAGGCTCCCCAAAATGATCGAATTATAATCCAAATGCTAGGGTTTCTTACAACTATTCCATCGTTGAAGATTTAGTTCAAAGCCCTTGTGCTATGTTGGTGTTAGAAGGAATCTAGTCGTGTCCTTCACAAAGGAGTGTTTTCCTCACTACGATTAGAGCAGTGGACCCAAAAATATCTTTGGTAATTACATTTGATATGTAAAATGTCAAAAAGAGACTCCCTCATTACATGGATTTTCAAATTAAACCTATATATCATAAGAAGATTGTCTTTCGTACTGTAGTTGATGAAGGGGCTTCCACATGTGTCGTGTTTATGTCATGTTGGAAAGATATCAGGTCCCCTGAAGTTGTTCCCTCTCCTTGTTAGGCCCTTATACTACTAGTGTAACCCTTTATTATTATTAGTACAACCCCCTTATTATATTGATGTACCCATGTAGTGCCCATATTGTTACTATTGTGCCCCATAGGAGCCCCTATTGTTATTATTGTGCCCTTACATTATTATTGTTATGTCGGCTGTGATTATATTATGACCCCTTTAACTCCTATATATAGAAAGGAGGTCTTGTTTTTTTCATCAAGAATTGTTCATTTGTTGTTAATGTAAAGGAGTTTTCCCCCTCGAAAGGCTTATTTCTTAGGGCATTCATCTATCTTTCTATCTTTGTGAGCTGGTTTCATAACATTTTGGTATCAGAGCTTTGGATTCTAGGGTTTCACTGCTCCAAATAGGTCATCGTGGAATTTTCACTATAACTTGTTTTCTCCAATGTTTCAGAAGTGAAAAAAAAACCCATTTGAGTCAAAATCGGAATGAACCTTGGGTCTGAATTTCAGAGCTTTTTATGCTATATTTGCGGAGATATGATCTGAGGAAGTTGGTCTTTTTGCAGACTCCTGAATTACATTCCAAATAGGTGACTTGGGGAAATCATCATAACTTTCTCTCTGAGCATCGAATTGAAATTTCGTAAGAAGGTATAGAAATAGGATGGACTATAGTTTCTTGTATATATTTTTCGGAGCCAAAGGTTGAAACATGGACACATGGCACGTCGTACAAGTTCTCTCTACTGAACTAGTCTATAATCAGGTCACCATGGGAGATTTGGCATAACTATTCCTTGAAGAATCCAATTTGGATCAGACTAGTGGCATTGGAAAGATAACACAGAGGGCTACTATAGGTTGTAATTTCATAACTGGATGATTCAAAATTACAGAGATACATCAAAGGAAATATCGAGCTCCTACAAAGTGAAAAAAGGTGTGTAGATTTTTTTAAATTTTTGCTTAAGCTTGGTCTGAAAAATTATTTTGAAGGAATTCAAAAGGCATAGTAGAGCATTATTATCTATAACTGATGCCCCAAGGAAAGAAAATGCAAACGCATAGTAAGCAACCTGAAAGATCTAGCATGACTCATGAAGAAGAGGAAGAAATGCTACATGATATATCAAAATTACAAGACCAAGTGCAACAAATGTCACTCTCACAAAAGCTAACAAAAAGCTAAGATAAATGGCGTGGAATCTAAGATAAAGGGAATGGAAGCTAAGATGAATGGCGTGGAAGCTAAGATGGATGATTTAAAGATAGATTTGAAGACAGATTTGAAGACAGACATGGTAGATTTGAAGACAGATTTGACAAATTTTCTATAAGAAATACTTACTAATGGTGAAAGGGTAGTAAAGGAAACTCATGATGCGAACAAAAGAAATGTTAATCATGATTTCATAGACTCTAATGTTGGATAGAAGACACACCATATTCCATAAATCGATATGAGGAAGTTTGATGGCAAGGATCCCGCAACATGGATATTACAGATGGAGCAATTTTTCGATCTCAATAATGTGCAAAACAAACAAAAGGTATGTATTGCAACTTTATATTTGGAACCAAATCAGTTTGTATGGTATCAATGGCTTTGCTCTCGTAAACAAATTATCACTTGGGACGGAATAATTGATAGCACATTATGAGGATACAAAAAGCAACACTTTTTTTAGCCAATTGATAAGTCTCAAACAAAAGGGTTCAATAATGGAGCACATTGAGGAGTTCCAAAAATTGAACATAAGGGTAAAAAAATATTCCAAAGGAGCATAGGATTGATGTGTTCATAGGGACTTTAAAGGGTAATATCCAACATGATGTTTGCCTTTGGGAACCTGATTCATTAGAGAAGGCATTCAGGTTAGCAAGAAAAATGGAA